>WYDI02014163.1:0-27804 GCA_009867235.2 Psittacus erithacus | reverse complement strand
ACCTCAGCCTTCTCCAAATCCAGGGCAGCCAGTTCTCCTGATAGCTTCCAGAGAGGGCCCACGTTGTCCCTAGTCTGTCTTTTATTTGCTATGTACCTATAGAATCCCTTCCTGTTATCTTTAACATCCCTAACCAGATGATGCACAATGTTGCATTCTGACAAAATATACGGTTCTAGTGGAACTGTCATTTTCCCACAGTGAAAAATAATTTAGAAAAGTCATAATAATCTCTGCCTTAAAACCCACATTTTCTTCCTTAAAAATGCATTAGTGTGGAATTCCTCAGAGTGCAGTGGAAACATGCAAATTCTATCACATTTTCAACATGTAGAATACAAAAAGATTCCCATTTTGCACTCTGCATGGGCACAGGTTCTACAAACAAAATCAACACAAGCTTTCCATTAAAGTCACTGGAAGTTGAATCAGGTCTTAGCTTTCACCAGAACAAACCGTTTTATAAACCCAAATAAAAGAAAAGAAAATACGACAACTGAATGGTACCCAACTTTTTCCCTCCAACAAAATGTCTTCTTTTCATGTAACTGTAACTGATATTTTAACAACTGTTTTCTCAGCCCCCTTTCAATACAGCTGAACTTCCACTATGGTAATAGAAATTGCAAGATGGTTGGGGTTTTCTTCATTCTTTCACTCTTCCTCTCCCTCTCCCAGTCAAGATTAGCCAACTCCTGATTAACATATGCCGTATATATATATAAGACTTCTAAGGGTGTTCTAAAGACTGCAGGTTCCGTATTTCTCCTGCAGTTACAGAACAGACTCTTGGATTGATGCCTAGAATACACCCAAGATGTGTATCTCTCAGCATACTCTCTCATGTGCTATTGGTTATAAAGCTTGCAATTGTTATACAGCTAGATTAGTGCCTTAAGCATACTTTTGCCATTCAAGGACAAAATTCAAATGAAACAAAACCTTTGTTCTCCCAGCAAAGTTCAATGAGAATGTCAGTATGACAAAGCAAGCTGGGTATGCTTTTTTTAATTCAGAGACGATCTTGTGGTTAGTACAACTTCTGTTTCTGGCAATACCTAGTTATTTTGCATGGAATACTCTACAGCCATTAATTTGTCTAGGCATTGATTTATTCTCTTCCCTATTTAAAAATAAGGTGATATTAATTTTTTGAAAATTTTTAATTTCATTTTTTTTCCCTTGAATGTGCTGAGTTTTCAGATGAGAAGTCTTCCTAGATGGAACAATGGAAAGAGAACAAAATAAGTAGGAAATAACACTGTCAAAAGACAAAGAATCCTTAAAAAATCAACTGATACCAATTGTTTCCTGCTACAATACTGTAAGCATGCCAGTGCAGAAAGATTCCAGTGCTGTTGTTCACAGATCTCTCTCTGTCTCTGAAAAAACGCTGTAAAGAACAGAGTCCCTAGAGAAAAGAGAAATGATTTCTCAAAAGCTGCACAAAAGATCGATATCAGGATTAGGAAAACATCCAGATCTTCCATCAGGCAAATGTACTTTTCAGGAGACAATACCTATCTGTACCTTCCCACGTCTACTAAAGAATTATCTGGCACTGAGCATATTTCTGAAGAGTGAGGAAAACGTGTAGATAGATATTTGCTTTACAATATAGTTATAAAAATTGAAATCTAAAAGTTGTTAGCTTTGTTTTTTATATTTATGAACAAAATGAAAATAATTTTACAGTGCTGCTTTTTTCTGGAAAGTGTGTCTGTAGAAATGCTCAACAGAGTATGAAACTTTGTATAATCCTTCAAAAACTGACATTAACAGAGCTTTATAGCTCAAATGTTAAAATGTCAGAAAGAAGATATGAAAATCAAAATCATGTATCCAAGCTCTGCTTTTCTATGCCTTAATACTGCTAAGTGGATGCTGAAACATACCTTTTTATTCATAACTTCACAATAGCAAGTTTCCTGTACTAAATTTACTTAGTATTTTAAAAGTTCAAAAGTTGAATGATTGCCTATTAAAGTCAATACTACTGAATCTCAGCTTCTGTGGAGAAGGAAATCTTAAAGACTTGTGTTCAGTATACAACCAATTCAAACATGAACACTGTAATAACATTAGAGACTACCTTTTTATCATTCAAATTTCATCTGTAAACCTGTAAGGGAAAGAGGTGATTTTATAAAAGACATAATTATAACTGCTTTTGAAGTGAGTTGTGATCACAATCTAAAAGGGTGGATAAGCATTTGACTAGGACTAGAATTTTAATACATGTGACAAGCCAATCTGCAAACAATCGCTTTTCCATTGAACAGCATCAAAAAACTGTTACACTTTTCCATTGTGGTTTATCTCTTTCATTACCCACCCAGCACTTTAAAATTTATCCTCTTAACAATCATTAAAACTTTAATACAAATTCTTCTCAAACTGTATTTGTGTATATATAATGTAGATTTTCATCACTATGATAAATGAAGGAAAGTTTTTTTGAACGCTGGAAATACATAGCCAAAAAAATTGTTTGGCTGTTTGAACCTAACTCAGGTGAATCTATGGAGTAATGCCATTACACCACTCACAGCATCTGATACCTGTAACCTCCCACGACTTCACTCATCCTGCTCATTTTTTCAGGCACTATGTCTCTTTACAATTCTTTGACCATTGTGGAGTCTCTCCTAGGTCCTAGTTTCCCCTGCAGTCACTGCATCATTTTGTGATTAAATGTTTGCATGCACTTATTCCGAGAGGACCCTTACCAAAATGACAGGAAATAATTCAAGTTTCCAAACACTCTCCATCTCATAATTTCATTTGTTTCTTAAAGTTCTGTTTCTTTCCACACATCGCCCATACCACTGAAAAATGAGCGTGGTTTGGGTAATCTGAATAACTCCACCCAATAGGAATAGACTGGTGATAAAGCACTGAAAAGAACATTTCTACATGAAGGGTTCTACATCACAAATTTCAAAGTGTTCAGATAAGAGTGACGCTTAAAGCTGTGTTAGAAAAAATCCAGAACCTTTCACTTAAGAAAAAGCAAACTGTTACATGAATTCAGATCACAAAGTTGGATGAAATGTAATTTTTTCTAAAACTTTTTAAGTAAGTGACCTAGAATAAAACTGATCTTTAGTCAATGATCATATTGGAGAGATTTCAGCTATGAAGGTGAAAGTTTGACAAACTCACAAATAACTGAAAAGGACAGAAAGAAAACATTAAGGGAACTATGAACTTCACTATGTTTCCCACCTAGAATACCATTGCTAGTACTCTTACAACACAGTACAGACAGCAGAGTAAGATGATCTATGGAATAGCAATTTATCATTAATAAAGAGGAAAATCATCATGAAGACTGGAGATGAGATCATGGATCATCCAGAAGACCACCTACTGAAAAAACAAAAAGACAAAGGGGGAAAGAAATTCTGTTTTAGCCAGCTTCAGTTTCTTACTAGACTGACCCTTGAACCATTAAGTCATCAATTTCCTAATATCCAGTTTTACTGGCCAGTTTCTCAGGAGAACATGACATGATCAATGATCTGAGAGTTTTTAGCTGGTTGTATTGATCAAATATATAAACAAAACGCAACTGTCAGCTGCTCTGAGTTTACTGCTGATGAAGTGATATTTAAAACAATTAATGAATTAATGCTTGAACACAGAAGAAAAAAGACTAACTGATATAAAAGAGTAAAAATGTTTAGTGCTCAATTAATAATTTGCCTTATAATTGACTTTTTAATTGTTTGACTGGCAAAACAGAGGTGTGAACTATAATTACCAGCTACCTATAACAGCTCATTTTTGGATTTCTGTTCATTACTTCTAAAGTGAAGGAAGCAGGATCACTGAGGCTGCCAAACTCTCTTTGAATTATCGGTGCTAAAAAAATAAACATCAGAAAATTCCAATTATTACAAAATGTGAAGGTTGATTACTTTTTGTAGAAAAAAAGCAGATGAGCAAATGCTATGAAACGTTGAGACAGGGCTGAGGCACACAAAGGAATTATGGTAAACTAATGAGCTTCCAGGTGTTGGCTGAGCTTGGGTAACTAACAATATTTGCACTCTTAGCCTCAAACAAATCTGAAGCAAAAATGTGTTAGATAAATCTTAAGGAAGAACAACCTCTGGTAGCAGGACCAGCCCTAAACAAGAGCCAAGTTTGCAATGACATACCACTTCAGGAAGAACAACCTACCTTATTCCTTCTTTTCCTGAGAACAAGAACAATTTCAACTTTTAAAGGCAGCAATTTAATTTCTCTCTGACAGCAATAGAATGATTCAAGACGAAGTACTATCTTGCCTTTTCAGAGGAAGTATCGATAAAATAGGGGCTGCTTTCAGAAAGAGACGGAGTCAAATTCCATATTGGTCTCACTGGAAAATGCAATTTACGCCTTGTTTAGCCAGGTAAGATGGAAGGCAATCTAGCTGTTAGAAAATAAGGACCTGAGTTAAAGAAAATGGAAAGGGAGAGATTTAAGCCAGAAAAGAACACTATTTAAAGAAACGGTGAAGGCTGAGAGATTAATTTACTGTTAGCTCCATTTTATCTCTTGCAAGTACATTTCTTAATTCTTTAAATCAAAGTTCTTCTGCTATGCATGTTGCCATTATTTCCCTGGAATTGAAAATGTCTGTTTTGTTCAGCAAGCGCATGTTGGAAATCTTGGACTATTAAAAGATGGTGCCAATGTTAACTATTATACAAAGAATTAAATCTTAACTAAGTAGTATTAAAAAGTGACTCTATAAACCTTTAGGTTATTGGTACTTCAAGCCTTTTCAAAGAAAAGAAGACCAATATGAAGGATTAATAGTTAAGGTTATGCAAAATCCACTTAATCAGCATGGCTAATTTTAGCTTTAACTAAAGCTGCTGGCAACTATGTGCATTCTGCTTTGGGGCTTTACTTTCTAAGAGAGTGATGAATACATTTTTGAGGTAAATTATCTTAACTGAGAGTCTACCTAATGCTCTTTACTTGCTGAGGTAAATTATCTTAACTGAGAGTCTACCTAATGCTCTTTACTTGCTGAAAAAAAGTGATTTTAATAGCATTTGCATTTAGGAGAGGAAGGATGTCTTCAGCTGTGCATCTTTAAGACCCTAATATAAGCATTTTATTTTCACATTTATAGAATAAACTGACTATAAAACAGGTGAGTTTTATAAACAATACAGTCATCAACATGGGCATTGTTTATGAAAAAAGAATTGTTCTCCTGACAGTACATATACCATTCACAAAAGAGCCTAGGAAAATTGAGGCATATTCTGAAGATATGAGTACAATGACTTGCCAGTGTATCTGGGGCACAAATGTTGAGAATGAGGGTCGTTCCCTGACAAATGCTACCTAAGCAAGGCAGGTGTACAGACTGTCAGCTCAAGCACTCCAGGCATTTTAAGCCAGAAATATAAACTTGCTGATATTTACAGCTCTTTTACCCAGCTCCAAAATCACAAAGGATTAGATAATTCAACATGAATTGGATTAGATATGGTTATACCCTTGGTTAAAACCAAATTATATGAATAATACATTTCCTGCCCAGTGAGAGTCAGATAAAATCTGACTGCATTTCAGAGTGGTGGCGTAATGTGTGGTGAAAGCAAAGGAGTGGGTTTTTGGTGAACTCAGCTTTCACAACGTTGTGAAAATCTTGTGGGAGAAGTTACCCTTTATATTGCAAAAATTAAGAGCCATAATCATTCCTTAGTGGATTACAAAATACTTTTTCTAGGGGGAAAAGTGGGTGAGCCTGGTAAAAATAGACTACTGATTCATAATGATGTTATTGCAGTTGGAGGCCCAAGTGAAATTCAGATGAATGTACCTATGCTAGCACACTGCTATTATTTATACAAACAAGGTAATGCTATCTTAAAACATATGTCTAGATCCTATCATACTAGTATAGGATAATTTAATTTCTCCTAAACTGAAGTCTTTTTTAGGCACCTTCAATACTATTTTTTTTCCTGCATCATGAATTAAAGAATTCTAATTCATGTAGTTTTGCTTTGCTGTGCCTGCTTGCATCAGGGGTGATATGCTGGATTGGATTCAGTGCATCCACCTATGTGAGCATTCTGCATGTGGCAGTGATCAGCAGAAGATGCTTCAGAAGAAGGCACTAAACCTTCAGCGAGCTAATGAACTTTCTTTCACTCTAAATTAATGGCTGGAGAAGGCTTAGGGCATGGGCACCAAGGCTGACAATTGCATGTAATTAAGTCTGTTCACTCTATATAAAATTAGGGAAAGTCAGTAACTGAACAAAAAGCCACTTCAAGGAAACAGGGAATATCAACAGCAAGTCAGGAATGATGCTCTTCCTTTCAGCAGTAAATTTATGCTGTAATGAAGGTTGTGGTAAGTTCTGTGCACTTACAGAGGTTAGGTTTTCAGCTAACTAGTTTCAGTGCTGTTAGCGCTGTTATTGTGCTAGCAATTGTACTTAAAAGTCTATTAAATATTCACATAAATATGTAGACAGTAATTTGGCACTGATCTTTGTGCTGCCATGGCCACAGGGCCATTCACAGCTCTGTTATAGGCTGCCTTTGCTACAAGAGCAAGAGCTACTTTTCTAAGGGGTTTTGAGTGTAGCATAGATGTCTTGAGAGCCTTGTATGTTTTGGATATATGTCTCACAAGAGGGTTGAATCATGGCTATGTTAGAAATGCTTTCTTCCAGATTGCAAATTATAATTAGATTGATTATACCCACTGAAACTGAAATAACATATATTGCACTATTTCCCTTGGCTAAATACAATTCGTTAACACAATTCTGCCTGTTTAATATCTTCCTGTTCCTACCACATAGTCTTACTCAGATATTGTCTTTGATCCATGGCAAGGGGGGGTGGAACAAGATGATCTTAAGGTCCTTTCCAACCCTAATTATTCTATGATTCTAGCCTATGATTCTATTCTTAGTTCAGACCATGACCACTGCATGGTCACTTAGTAGGCCACTGCATGGTCTTCTTTGCTATGTCTCAGAAGAAGCTGTATCTCTTTGATTGTTGGTAGGAATTTGTGGGAGGCGTGTCTTTGAAAATAAATTATGCTAATAGTTCACTTAAAAAATCTTCCAAGTTTTGAATTTTCTGTTTATCGTTTTAGACTGGCACTTAGAGAACAGTAATTATGAGCAATAAGCATTTGAGGCTGAAATTTCATATACAGTTTTAATTCAAATTTCTTCACCTTCGGGGTATCACACAACTCTCATCATTTTATGCAGTTGTGGATGGGGTTTTTTTGCTGGAGGCATTCAGAAAGGACAGATGTATAATTATCTTAACAGTTGCTATCTTGTTTTCTGTTCTTACTTATGTTCATGTGCCAAAATGCATTTCCATGGGATAGATCTGAAAAACACATTAAAACTCTTTGGGAACTATTTATCTGTGTATGTCTGTACACACATGTTTATACTACAGTTTCTCAATTAACAATGAAAAAGAGTACCCTTCTATATCTTCTAGGAGCTATAAGCTCTGACCAGATCTCCCTAAATCAGATGATGCAGGGTTTTCCTGTTGTTGTTTTCTTTTTTTTTTTTTTAAGCAAAAGCATTGTCACTCATAAATAAATCTGTTTAGGTATGCTATAATAAATTATTTTAGTTCTAGAGCAGAAAGTTAAGTATTAAATCTATTACAACTTATAAGGAATTAGCTGCAATGTAAAAATTGAAACATTAGGGTGTACTTTTCCCAGCAATTTTTGTAAAAAGTGCCTGGCACATTACTTCCTCAGAAATGGGTACTGGTGCATGTGGGCTTCCTAAGTAGCAGAATATTCAAAAATCGTGGTAGCCTCTGAATTGGAAGTTGAAGTTTTACAGTGCCCTTATTGCCTGGTGAGACTAATTTAACATATCTCATGTCTTCTCATTTGACACTGCAGCATCAACTCTAGCCATGTGAGTCTCCAGTAACAGCAACTCTGCAGTCACTCCTGTTTGCTCTCTAATCTGCTCATCACAAACAAAATTTCTCCTTTGCAATTTGCATGTATTTTTTACCTTGTTCTCAGCAAGCAGTATTTGCAATCTAATATATATTTGTATTTGTAGGTTATCAAATGTTGCCATCATTCATTTCTATGAAGTGAATACTCCTACCTAGAAACTCAGTTATAAGCAAAAACCCCAAACCAGCCATTTTTATTGCATTTTTTTTCACTCTTAAATTTTTCTCACGATAACGCTGTGATTGTATTAGCATGCACATTTGAGATAGCATTCATTATGGAGAAGAGAGCTACCTTACTCTTTGCATCTTTACATGTGGTACTTGCCCTGAAAAAAATCAATGTCATATTTTTTCTGTTATTTTAAATAAAAGCCCCTAATTTTGTAACCCCAATCTATCTAATGATATTTTATCCTTGCTCTTTTTAAAACGAACTATTCATGTCATGTGATATTTGACTGAAATCAGAAGGTACACTGCCCAGGAGTGCAAAGCCACTCCTGTGGAAGTCAGAAGCTATCTGGCATTATTTCAACTTTAATGCAATCTGGTCTATATTAAGGGTGTAGAAGTGACTGTGGCAAAGTTTTACTGATTAGGATGTCATTTGTTACCTATATCTTACTCTTCCCTTCATTATACTTTGAAATAAAAACTACTGTGAACTGTACAGGCAGACAAAATCAACTGTTTAACAATCAATGGTATTTGCTTTTTCTTGTGTAAAACATTTTGCTAATTGCATCTGCTTATTCTCTGTGCTCTGCATCTCAATCCTTTTTTACAACTAATGTCCCCTATATTTTTATTCTCACATCTAAAATGTTTTTTTTGGTGTTTTGTTGTCAGATTTGTTTAGCTCACTCTCTGTTCAAGTGTCTACTGCTCTTCTCACTAGGGAAGAAGAGTCTTCAAAACTAACCTGGTAATCTTCCTTTAAGACTTCTAAAAAATATTCATTTCCTCTAGTACCTATGAAAAACCTTGACAATGATGAGGCAGCTGATGTTCTTTCTACAGTTGCTGTTCTACAAAAATTCCTCTCATTGATATCTTGGACTCTCACGTCTTTATCACATGAGTTCTCTTGCCACATCAGCTTTTGAGACAAGTTTTTTTTCTGTATTCTTAAAATCCAAAATATCCTCTTAGGTGTCAAAACACATAGATGCCATAACTGCCAATAGCATGCCTACTGTGGTAAAAATAAACAAACAATCCTAAGAATCTTTATTAGCTTTTATAAAGAAAGCAGAGAAAAAGTTCCCAGAGGCATGTGACGCCACTAGACATCTTTTCTCACTCAGTCACAACAAAAAGGCATAAACATTTCATGAATCGTGTGATTTTTATAGATGAATGGACAGAAATATCAGTCAACAGAAGCAACGTCAATAAATAAATTCGAGATAATCCTGCGGTAATCAAAGCTCTATTTAGATAGGCTTTGGAGTATTTAATACATCTAAATAAAGAAACTCAGCTGTGTACCAGAAAAACTACGCTGATGTAAGCTATTCTGGTGCTGGCATAGAACCAAAAGGGCTATCATTTTTGCTGTTCTGCTCAGTTTCTTTATTTAGGTGTTTCTTACACTTGATGCTGTTTTATGCAGGTTATCTTAAAAAAAAAGCTAACAAAACCCCCTCATATCTAAACTGAGCTGTGTAACATATTTATCATTTAAAGTGTTTCTGATCTCCTCCCAGCAACCAGTTCAACTGTTCATAAAGTTTCTCAGTGTTTATTTACCTGCTTATTAATTTTATGTCGGTTCCATTTCATCCCACTTTATTTAGCTTCTTTCCGAGAATGCCATGTGCAACCAGTATCAGTGTCTTACTAATATTAAGAAATTGTGTACCACTTTTGCTTTATGCATTCATTATTTCATCAAAGAAACCAATTAGTTTTGTTTCACTTGATTTGTGCTTTTTACAAATGTGTTACCGATTTATCACTGTGTTTTCTTCAAGCTGTTTACATACTGATTGCTCTTGCTTTACTAATTGTTCCAGTTATTTGTCAGGTATTGAAGTGAAATTTAGTGGCCTATAATTCTTCTTCATATTTCCTCAACAATCACTTATTCTCTTATTTTAAACTGTAATTTAACTTACGCTCCCCTTGGTTTCTAGACATAAAGAAATGGAGATAGATATTAAACAAAGCAGTAAACAGTAATACTTAACTAATAAAATCTAGTTCAATCTACAAATGCCTTTAGTAGACAAAGGAGAAAGTTCTGCTTAAACTGGACTTGAGAAGTGACTTCCATCTTTGGCTCACAAGACTGTACTCTCTCTTGTTGTCTGCACTTCCCTGTTTTCTGTAAGTGTGTATTTCTTCAGGGTGAGAGGGCCAGTAAAGTAAAATGCTGGCACTGTTTTTTGCTTGGTATTTTTGGATCATGAATCAGCTGAGATTAAAGATAACTGCTCCAGCCAAATTACAGCTAGGGCTACAACATCAGTGCTAAGGCAGTACAGCAAGAAATAGATGGCAAGAGACAGAAATTATGTCATCTGTGGCTTTTTATGAGGAACAAACATCAAGTCCTATCAAGACAAAGAAAATTGACACTATTTGAAAAGTGCAGAGAAACATAAAATATGGGGTTCTTAAGCAGCTGACAACCAACACATGAAGATTTCTTAAATGTCATCAAAGTTTTGGATCTTGGCCTTAACAGTCAGCCAGAAACAGCTAAACAATGCAAAGGATAGATTATTTCTTCAGCTAAAACAATTTAACTCTTTTTAAACACTCCCTATTTTCTCAGACTTCGCAAGATTGTGAGGCTTGCACTCTCTCGTTGCAGTGACTGCCATCAGCTCCCTCAACATTCGATTTCCATGAGAAAGAGAGCAGAAAATGATCAAGACCCTAGAAAATGCTGTGGAAAAATCCTCTCCAACACTGTTTTTTCTCTGCAGCAAATGCAGACTCAAACTAGTAAGATTCTACACAACCAATGTGAAGCTAGCCGGAAAGGCTCAATGCTAGCCTGCACTTCAGGAATGTGCTTTTTAAAGCAATCCTTTGACTACTCACCATATGCAGCATACCATGCCAGTCTCCATTCGGTTCTGTGACTTGCCTGGTAGGACAGGCAGTTGATACATCTGGCCTGCAGTGCTATAGACTGGGAGAAAACCCACAACATGGCATTGTAAACCTAGGAGAACACAGCCTGGCTGCAAGATGCTGCAAAATAGAAGTTACTGGACAAACTTAACAGGCCTGCACAACAGCAGAGAAAACACAGCTGAAAACTATATATTTAATATTTGGAAGTCTTGTGTCTTGTAAAAATAACATGTTTGATTTTGTCTCTTTGCTGTGGCCATGACATGGTGTCATACAACATCTATAAAGGATACTTTTTTTTCCTAGTGATCAATTAGCTTGTGGCTGAGACTGCAGGGAGAGTCTGCTAAGCATCTCTCTTACTCAGAGATGTTCAATTAATATGTCTTGTACAGCTAAATGAATTCCAGAGAACAGAAGCTGTATTACTGTTGTGCAGTATTCAAAGCATAACGACCTGTGTGAACTTTAAATATGGAAAAGCATAGCAGAATTCAACATATGATTGAATTTATAGTGTATTTTAGACTATATGACTCAATGCCAGTTTCTTCTGGCATTAATTTTGAGAAGACTTGTCCCTTTCTCCAATGAAACATCTCAGTTCTTAGATTAAAACACTCTGATGCCAGTTATTGCTCATGACTGCGCAGTCTTCATCAAATCCTATACTCCAAGGTCTAATTCCAGCACTATTGCAGCTTCTCACATTTGTTATGCACAGGACTGCAATGACACAGTCACTTCCAGATCAATTCTGTGATGATCCTGATTCATTTAAAGAAAAATTATTTCAAAAATTTCCAGTCTTGCATCCCCGCTTGAGACTTGGTCATTTTGTAAACTCAGAATATGCAAATCCCACAAATTTTAACTCACTGATTTTAATGAACTGCTGAATGTCAGGTCCTTCAGTCAACAGGGATTATTTTTCCTAAACAAATCTGTGATAGTTTATCATCTCCAGGTAATGCTAATTACACTGGAAGAAAATGGGAGAGAACCTTTAATATCACAGTTAGCAGAGAAGCTGGCAGAATGTGATTCACAGGGCACCTAGTAAGTACATGCTAAATGAAACAAATTTACTCTGTCTCTAACACAAATTTTAGTAGAAAATATGAAACAAAGATCAGATCTGCTGGGAAAATTGGTAACCTTTTAAATTAATGTTCCCTCAGCCACAATTAATTTAGATTTAATAGGACAGTTAATGTATGTTATTTGAATACTGATTATTAAACATTCATCAAGGATTAAAAGTTATGTAATAGATTCATAACTGTGAAATTGATATGGATCTTTTGCATAGTCATAATACTCTGCAAATATGTTTTAGTATGTAGTTGCTATTTGTTTAATATATAATTGTTTAATGAAGTCTAAATTAAATACTTATATTTTAAGTTGAAGAAATGTCTGGGAAGTACAAAACACAATGTAGAGCATGTTTATCATGCTGCATTTATCAACATAAAATCACATTGTTTTGAAAGTAGTCAAAAAAGTGAGTATTCTGTGGGGTCTGCCTGAACAAAAAGTTTTCTCTGGATAGTCTCATTGCTGAAACTCCCATGAAACTGCCTCAATGTCAGGATGATTAAGTACGCAAAAAGCAAGACCCAGAAATTCGGCTGATGTTGACTTCAAAATGCACTGTTTTCCCTATTTCCTTCCACCTTGAGAAGCAAACCTATAATGATGTATTAATTGCTATTTATTATTATGCTTCCTATTGTTTCATTTTTTTATGGCTTGTCGCTGCTTAGCAGAACTAAAAGTAATCATTTGAATAAAATGGTCTGGGAGAAAAGACCAGTGTGAGTCTTAATGCAGACTTCAGACAGTGTTTTTATTCAGTAACTGAGGGTGCCACAAAGATCTCTAATGACAGGAATGCTAGCTTTGCAACCAGACAGGCATGCTATAACCTAC
The DNA here is from genome assembly GCA_009867235.2 of Psittacus erithacus. NCBI lineage: Eukaryota > Metazoa > Chordata > Aves > Psittaciformes > Psittacidae > Psittacus > Psittacus erithacus. Next base: position 14,791 of record WYDI02014163.1, on the reverse strand, counting down.
TGCTGTGGCTCCACCTGCTGAAAGGTACGAGTTGGAGTTCAGGAGTACCACGGTAAGACACATTGCTTCTCCGATTCACTTACTGCTTTTTTTTCCCGTGTCCCTGCATGGTACTGGCCATGCCATATGTCTTTACAGGGTGTAGGTGTACCTTGGTTACTTGACAGCAAGGATCTCAGCCTGCGTCTCAAGGGCAACGTGTTACTTATTGTCATCAATGTGTCTGTAACTCCTGTTACACTGGCTGCAGGTACACCTCTGAGCCCAGATGCGCTTCTTATCATCCTCCCCTCTTTCTTTTTCGACTATCACCCAGCCCCATCTCAATCCTGTAGGACATTGTCTGGCCAACAGTCGCCTGTCAGTGTAGGACTCAGCTGCTGTTTGCCTCTGGCCAGCGTTGTCTTTGTTATTTTCTTTAACTATCACATTAGCCTTTTCCCTTCTAGTTTTCCATCTGAATTTTCTGTCTGAGTTCGGAATACTGTTCAGGGAAAAGAAAGAGAATATCTTGCTTCAGGCACCATTATGCAGCCAATAAAATTGGGACTTTTCTATAGTTAATGTTCTGTAAAATCTAAGGTGATAAGATTTAGGAGTGAAGGAAATTCGTCAAAGTATTCATGTTAAGGAAGTCTAACTTCTGAACCATTTGAATTGCTTAAACATCAGACAGCTTGTCTTTCATATGTTCACACAACAGCGCAAATCCCCATCCATCTAGCTAGACATAATCACTACCATCTTGGAACCCCATCACCTCTTTTTCAGCCATAAACACTGATGTGTTAGTAATGAAGTAGTTCAGCTTTTGTTTTCCCTACTAATTTTTCCCACAACATTGTGTGTTTGGATCCTACTTATATTATAAAATTAATATATTAAAGTTTTTAAGAAAGTATAACAAGGAATAGAAAGAAAACTACTTTATTTCCATTTTTATTAGTAGATTACTGCATGGAAGCCTGTAAGCTTATTACTGCTGAGTAATGTGCCTAGCTAATGACAATCTTTTCAAAAGGGGCTGAATTGACAATTACACATTTTAGCAAAATTTTTAATGCAAGGTTGTATGAAACTACATTTATCTCTTTATATAAATATAAATTTATATAGCTCTATGTTTATTTCCTTGAAAATTCACATCAAATTTATAAGAAGTCAGGAGAATGCAAACTTATGTAAAACAATTATTTGGAGGCCAAGCACTAAAAAAGTGGTGATGGAATTGCATGTCAAAAAGAAACCTTGCACAACACATTTTACGTATTTTTGAGCTGTGTACACTGCTTCCAAAAATTTAGTAATGGGACTGTATTTCAAAGTCAGTATTCCATCTAAAATTATAGGCTGGAACAGCAGAAGAGGAGTGAGATCCCTCTATGAATCTGCTGAACCCACACCTTATGGGTTTTTTTCCTTCACTCAAGGCAAAGAAAATAATGAAAATCAAGCATGAAAATCTTCAGGGCCTGACTGCTCTTTCTGCAAAAGTGCATCTGTTGATATTTCAAATTTCAATATGTAAAATTTCAGAGCCTAATGCTGGCTTAATTTTGGATTTATTGATAACCAAACCCAGAGACTTCTAAATAAACAGCTTTAAGAGCATTCTCCTTTCAAGCATTTCCAAAAAGTTTTCCATAACTACACAAACTAAACCAACTAATGTTTGGTATTCTGCCAAAGCATTCTTGAAATATATCTACCTAAAGGAACAACCAGGTAATGAGAAATAGTGTTTCTCTAGAGACTCCAAACTGAGTCTAAAAACTGTATTTTCCCCAGTTATACTACAGATGCTGAAGATCTCTGACCCTTGACTGCAGTTGACTGGAAGAGGGGCTTGCAGAGAACATTTCTATATCTGAGAACAAATGGAGGATGTCCAACATGACAAACACCAGCCAAGCATCTGCAAATACCTGTGTTTGTCACAAGCAACTGCAGAGCTTGGGGTAACTCAGTGAACTGTCTGATAGAGGCAGGGATGTAATATCACAACATGCACCTCTGTAAGAAGTAGTTGTAGAAAGATGCCTCTGTGACTGCTTGGATTTAGCGGTTACCAACAACACGCCAGCATGTGCCAGCAGTTATCATCACCTCCCTGTACTTGGAATTGCAGATAACCACACTAACAGCCATAACTGAGGGCAACCAAATGCTTCTTCTTCCTTGACAATTGCTGTAGCAAACAAAACATAACTGATGATGTCCCAGTCCATGATGTGGTAGGTAGAAGACTGTGACAGTGAGGAAAGAAACCAGAGAAGATCTAAAGGCACTGGCAGCATGAGAGTCCCTTGAGAGGAGAATTAGGGAACAACCATTTCAGCGAAGGTGATGATAGCCCACAAAAATGTGCAGGGATGTGAAACCTGAACTGATAAAAGCAAAGGACAGGAGTAAGCAAAGAATCAGAATGACAGAGAGACAAAAATCACTTAAAAGCTCCTATTTATCTCTCTGACCTGAGGACAAATGAAGGATTTGAAGTGCTGCCAAAGCTACCTTTGTTTACACATAAACACTGGTAAGATTATCTTTTTTTTGCCTTCTTCTCTTTCTCGCACCCTTTTTCTTAATATGTTCGATAAAGAATTTAATATTTAGTAGATAAGGAAGAAGAAAGGAAAAAATAATTTTCCACATTGAATGCACTAGTGGCAAATTTTATGAAAGGAAGGGAAAAAACAGGCAAGGACAAAGTATACTTGTTTCCCCTTTGGAAGCAAAGCACATTCAAAAAAGTTAAAGTTACATGCCTCACCTCCAGTAAAACATTACCAGCAGCAATAAGATTACAAAAACTGATGGAGAATGAGGGGGATTGAGAGAAAGTAAGTTTGGGGGTTTTATTCAATACAGAAAAAGAAGAAAGAATTGCAGGAAGAAGTAATATTCATGCAGCTACATCCAGAAAGTTTTAGGAACAGCTTGCTTCCATTTTTGCAATACCAGCTACTATAATAAAAGATACTGCCTCCCTCTACAAACCTTGTCTTTCTTGAAGTTACATAGGATGGCTTACTTTGCTGCCCAGGCAAGAGGTTCCTCTCCCTTCCCTAGTGCCCTCACCTTCCTCCAGCTCTGGCATTCTCTAACCCTTCAATTCAGTAACCCGGCAGAAAACTAAACTGAAAGATAATAAAAGGTTAGCCTAATTGTTGAGTTGGTTTTACTGAGCAATCAGATGACTACCACAGGAAGAGCAAGGGAACATAATCTATAGGTAGAGGGTTTGCTGGAAAGCTAGGAGAAGCCGGACTTTCTGGTGTTTGAAGCAAACGTACAGTGTAACTTTGTGCTTAAATCCTTAGACCACGACAACTACAATAAAGGTAGTGATCTAATAAACTTGACAAAAGTACATGGCAGTTCAAAAAAAACCCACATGAAATTGGTTAAATGACTGCTGTGGGACATATGTTTTGGATTAAGGGCTTTCCTGAGTCAGTGTAAGAAAATACATTTTCAAATCTTTGGCACAGAATGCACGTTGCAGTAATTTGCATGAAAGAAGAAAGATGAGGGTAAAAGCACAAGCCTTCAAAAAGAGCCTTTTGCATGAAGCCTTCAAACTTTTTGAAAACAGGTGAGGAACAATACACCCTGGAATCAGATTCACTGCAGAAGCAGACAAACTGACAACATAAAACAACAGAGAACACCACTTCAAGGTTTCCATAGTGGCTTAGAGGCATTATTTAAAATTGTAGGAGAGTTGCAACTGCAATCCACAGCTAGAGATCTGAGTAGGGGTGGTCTCAGTGGAGTGGAAAGAACAGAGCAGAAGATTGTTCAGAAACATCAAGGGCAAGTAAGACACTTGAAAGGAACTGGACATGACATTAAGATGGAAACCAGTGGCAAGAAATGTGTCTCACCATGATTATGGGAAAATCAAGAGTTAAGTTGGTCTCTGATCACAGTCACCAGAAGCAACAGTTCACCACTTCCATCATCATCTTTAGGTGATGTGACTACGGGGATCATTTCACTGATAAAACTGGACACTGATAGTGTCAAAGCATACACATTACCACAAACGTGAGAGAAGCAAGTAGCTTCAGAAAAACTTGGGAATGCTGAAGTGCAATCTTGATTAGCTATGCTGAAGCTGTGGTGATGCCAAGCCAAAATTCTGGGGGTATCAATGGTTTAAACTGTCACAAACCAGCTCCACTGCTGGAAGAGGCAGCTTGTATGCCCTATCTCCATGTTGATCCCTAAACCAGCACAAGCATTTTATGAAGCTGTTTAGTGAATGGGGTCATCTTATCAATATAGCTGAAGGTTATGAGAAGAAAGTAGAAAAAGGGAAAACTTGTTTAACCCGGCACTAATTCTGAGGGGAAAAGTATCTTAGGCTCTGGTTTGATATTGTCATTCCAGCTTTAAAACTCCTGGTGCCAGACCAAAAATGATGGGGCTCCATGATACAAAGCCCTGGTCCAACACGAATTCACTCTGCAGCTTGAACTTGTTTAAAACAAAGCGCCAAATGGAAGAATTAACTGTTGAACTTATGCTAACTAGAGCTCTCTTTTGCAGCTGGCACAATAGCAGCATAGGAGCACAAAGGAATTGTCAACTTTGTATTTTGTGCCCTGACCTATTTTAGTTTGAGTGTAGTAGCAGCCTTACATCTCTCCCAGATCAGGTTGGTCCTGCTGAGTGACTCGGCGGCAGGCAAACCTAATATTAGACTTGAAGGACCTGCGTCCTCTTTGCATTCTGGTAAACAATTTCATTACGTGGGACAGGTTCCATCCTTATTTGTAAGAGGCCATACAATCGAGGACAGAAAACATGATAGTGGGTAAAGGGTATCTACAACATGCCCCAATAATTGTGAAGTTATCACTCTAACCTTATTCCACTTGCCCCAGTCCACAATTTCTGTTGCTTGCCAGCATCTTTCATTAGGTTACATTTAAAACTGGGTCACAACCTGAGTGTTCAGTATTATCCAAGGACATCTTATCGTAAGACTAATCTTGGCAGCTGTTATTGCCAATGCCTAAAACTGCATTGCTACGTCATAACAGGTACTTTGCAGGATGTTATTTGCCAGTGCTCTTCTGTAAGAATGGGGCATTGTGAGCTCTTAGTTAGGGACCAGAACTTCCTATGGGTTCTGCAAAGTCTCGCCTAAAGTTTTAAAGTAGGCACTGCCAGTTCTTGTAATTTGATTGTGAGTCAGGTAACAGTTATTAACCTCACACCTATGGGGGGCAAAGAGCATATTGAGAATTTCAGCTGTCATCGGCACAAAGGCATTTGCTCCTGGCTGCAGAGAAATGTGAGAATATGACCTAACTACACCCAGAAAAACAGCCCCAAGCGTGAAATGAAAAGGCACATTGTAGGAAGGCTGTTGGTTTTTTTTGTTTGTTTGTTTTTTGTTTGTTTGGTTGGTTGGTTTGTTTGGTTTTTTTTTGCTTTTGTTTTTGGGTTTTTTTTGGTGGGCTTTTTTTTTTTTTTACATTTCAGATTGCTATATTTCCATCCCTTGGCTCTTTGGCTGCCAAGTGAGAATAACAGGTTACCTCATTTTACAGGGATGATTTGAGGGCAAATGTCTTACAAGCACAAGATACTTGGTGTTCAAGAGTACTGAAAGTCATTCAGTCCCTAAGCAGGGGATGATCCTTCTATGAAAGCACGAATGTCAAGAGCTCCTCCAGTTAAGTCCAAGGGTTTGGAACTGGGTACAACAGGCACGGCATGAAAGTAGAACCAAACTGCTCCACCCTGTTCCTGCGACGGGAAAGATCCAAAGAAGCAGGGCCCAAAGAAGCAGGGCCCAAAGACACCGGCCATCGGGGAACGGGCACTGCTCGCGCACGGAGCTCCCGCCCGAGGAGGCAGAAGCAGGAAGGCCCCGATAGCTCGCGATGCCGCCGCTGCAGGGAGCGGCAGGACTCAGAGCAGACCCAGACCAGGCCTGACGCCGCCGATAACCCTTCCAGGGTGCAGCGATGGAACGGACACAACGGTCCCCATCGGGAAGGCACCTGTGTCCTTAGAAAAGCCCTGTCCCTCCGCTTGGGCGCAGCCCAGCCCTACCATAGCCCCCCGCTCCTCGACACGGAAGCGCAGGAGCGCCGGCCACCAGCGCGGCGCTTGCGCAGTAGGACCGAGACCCGGCGGGCGTGCTGGCTGCCGCGGGGCTCCGGCACCGGCGGAAGGCGGCGCTGCTGCAGCTGCACGGAGTTCGCTCGGTCCCACACAAAGAGGAGGGTGGCTCTGGTGGTTGCGGCTCCTGCCCGCAGCCCACCGGCCCTGCGGCACCACATGGCCGTAATGGTGCGGCTGCGCCCGGTGCTGCCTCCGCGGAGCTAGGCCAGGGCGAACCGCGGCTTCTGCCTCTGCTCGCCGCTCTCCCGCCCGGCCCGGCTGACCCCGTCCGTCCCCGCCGCCCTCGGGAGGAGGCCCCGCCATGCTGCCGTCGGGCCGCCGCGCTCTCTATCGCCCACCACGCCGCCGCCGCCGCCGTCGCCCGGCCGAGCTCCTGACGGCGCTCCTGCTCCTGACGGCGCTGGGGGGCGGTGGCAGTGCCGCGCTGCCCCCGGGCTGCAAGTACGACGGTCGCCCAAAGAGCGCCGGCAAAGCGGCGGCGGCCGGTGCCCCGGTGGAGGTGAAGGTAGTTTGCAGCAACCTGGAGCTTGTTCAGGTTCTGCCTTCCGAGACGCTGCCTAACCGGACGGTCACCCTGTGAGTACCGATTCCGGGTGGGGGGCAAGCGGCCTTGGTCCGATGTAGATGGGGTGGGGAGGTGGGAGGGGGCGCCGGCCTGAGGTAAAATGGGGTCAGCCAGGGGGTGTGGAAGCGTGGTTGATCCCTCTGCTGCTGAGGAAAGCCCCAGAAGTGTTTGGTTTTGTGTTTTTGTGGCGTTTTTTTTGTGTGTGTTTTAATTTTTTTTTATTTATTTTTTGTTACGCCTTTAATATTTTCTCTTAGTTTCCAGGGACGGTGATCTGGGAAGAGCATCCTGTTGCTCACCTGCGGGGCGGGGGGTTCGGCCCGGCGGGAGCAGCATCCTTCCACCTTGCTCCTTCTTCCCTCTTGGGGTTGCTCTCCATCAAAGGGTTCGGTCTGGTCGGAAGGTTTAGGTGTTTCTTTATTAAAAGTAGTTAATTCCGCAGTTTTATTTGTCGGTTTTTGTGTGTTGTGTTTTTTTTTTTTTTTTGGGGGGGGGGGGGGGGTTGTTGCTTGTTTTAAACTTCCCTAAATTATTATTATTTTTTTTTTTTTATCTCAGGAGAAACAGGGTTTAGGAGTACCATGCTTTGAGGTAGTTCTAACAACCGAGTGCTAATAGTACAAGCTGCTCAGTGTGTTGTAGGCTAGGTGGGCCTGAAGTTTCACGGTAGCAAACAGCAACTTGTTTGTTGCACTTCACAATAAAACCAGCCAAAGAGATTTGTTTTGTTTCTTTGGAAAAAAGCTCAGTTTACTTCCATGTAGCAGTAGGTGTTCTCTTTTTATGTGGAGGCAATCCTAGCTGATCCTTTTGAAGAACAAGTTTCAAACAGGATGTGCAACTTATTCCAAAGTAAGAAATGTGTTTCTGTTTACTTATACATGAGTGTGCACATGTAAAAAAAATGATTTGCAAGTCGTTTTTCTTGTGGAGACATTAACTGGTCACTCTAATGAAGAAGTTGTTCCTAGAGTCATAGAATGGTTTGGGCTGGAAGACATCTTTAAAGATGTCCAACCCTCTGACATCAGCAGTACTGGATTTCATTGGCGAGTGGTCCTAAAAGTGGAACTCTGTTCTTTTAGAGTGTTTTAAAGTGCTTGTACTACCCTGGGAAGACTCAAGAGCAGCCAAGTAGTACTCAACAAAATTGATGCAAAGAAACTGAATTATGTGGTCTAGTTCAAGGTATGCATCTGCTTAGCTAGAAATTACAGGTTTGAAAGATCTTCCAATAATCAGAGTTTAATAAGCACAGTATGATTATAGTTCTGTCATGAGAACAGTCTCCTGCTTTTGTGAACTTAAGACATCATTGAAGCAGCAAGGAGGGACTTCCTTCAGGAAGTCTTAGTGAGTTGTGGACCCAGTCAGTGGCAGATGCATGGATCTGGACATAAGAGAAAAGGGAAAGCTAAAAAAAGGAAGGTGATTAAGGCGAAAGTAGTTGCTCTCACTTAGCATGCTGCGAGAGTTCAAAAGATGGCTCTACGTTATCTGTGAGAAGGGACCAGAAATATTCATATGTGAAATAGAAAAGAAAGGAAAATTAAGTGGTGATGGTTGTTTGGTCAACAAATCTATTTCAGTCTTTGTTAGGCTCAAATACTTTGCAGCTGAATAACTGTTAAAAATATAGTATTATCCGTTATAATTTTGATAACAGTAAATGTTAGTATGGTTGTTATGCTGAACTTGACTTTGGGGTCTTTTGGTTCAGAAAACTTGCAGTCACAGCTCTGGTGACAAAAAGGTATCAAACACAGCAGCCTTGCTGTGAATGGGCCTTTGTTCATAATTGCAGTGACAGAAGAATTTGGAAGAATGGTTCATCTTTCATCTTGATTTTCATAGTCCTTCATTATCTAGAGTGTATCTACATACACTAATTAGTTGCTTTCAGTTTTAAATGGCCTTTGAAGTTCATGATAACTTCCAAAATATTTATTTCTCCCTTTTAAACTTTTTAATAAACATAGCAATACCAATGTGATTTTCATTGTTATTTGTAGTAAGTATCATAAGTGTGTTGATACAATTTAATATGAACACACACTTTGAAATTTTTCTCAAATATAAAGCAAAGACTACTAAACCAATGCTTCTGCTTTTTTCTAAGAGAGTGGACACAGTAACTGTTGTTGTTCAGAATCTTTGTTGGTTCTTGAGACTTGACTTTCCATATCACTGAGAAAGTTTTTACGGAATCCATGCTAACCTGGTTAGAAAGTTCAGGTGATTTATGGGGTGTGTTGCTGGGTGCTGTTGCACTAACATGTTGATTGGTAGTGGCTGGGTCAATTGTTATCTAATCTTTTGCAAAAAAAATACCCTCTTTTTTTTTTTTTTTTTTTTTTCCCCCTTCAAGCTGATACTTAGAATTGCAGCACTTGGATAGTGAAAGGCTGTCTGATTAGAGTCAAAGTGCCCTGGGTTATCTTGAATCTTGATTCTTGTGGGATTCTTCTATTAAGATAAGTATGAGTTCTATTATAGGTTTTTGGATTAGTGGATCACTGCAGAGATAAGTAGTTGAAAATAGATCACTGTTGTGTAGATCAGCTACATTTTAATTCAGTTAACTTCTTTTTATGTTGACTCTTATTTTGTGGAAACCTGTTTTAAATATGAGGGCCTGTGTAGTTTTACATAACGTCTTGGTTTTCGAGTAAGCTAGGAGTGACTCAAGTGTTTATATTAATTTTAGAAATCCTGATTCCATCCTTACCCCTGATGAACTTCTGGGACTTTCAGTAGATCAGCTACAGTGCATTTAGCATTTCAATTTTTTTTTTTTTTCCCCCCCAATTAAATTGTTTTGAGGACAAAAGTCTCAAAAAAAGGAAGGAAATAAATAGTGGAAATGAAGATAAATTAATAGTGCCGTAGAATGCTGTCAAGTTCTTTCATTCTTGCGCACCATTGTAGTTGTTAACAATGATATTGATAAATTGGGCAAAGTCACTTCATTTATGAAATGTGTTGGCCTTTGTTTGCCAGAAAACATTTTATTGTCCTAGTAATTTAGGTCAGTACTATTTAGAATCTGTAGTTACAATTCATAAAAAAAAAAAATAAATCTAAACTTGATTTCGCTTGGTAAGAGACAAAGTGAGTTTGTTTCATGATTTCATGATTGAGGAAGGAAAGCAAACACTGGAAGAAAAGTACTGCAGAGAGACATCTGTGGGAGAATAAGTAATGTTTAGGATTTTGACAGTACTGTAAATTGAAATTGCTTTAGAATCAAGGTGGAATTAACTGGTGCTTTATCGAGAGTCAGGTCAAATTCCAAGGTGAATTCAAGTTTAGTTATAGCTAAGCAAGGGGCTTTTTTCTAGCCATGTATAATAAAAATTGATTGGGATGCAAATTAATGGTGTATCTACGTGAATGCCATAGATGGCATTGAACTTTGTAGTTTAACTAGCCAGGTGAGATGCTTTTGGTGTGAAGATAACATAACTGCGTGAATGTAACTCAGTACTTTCCCTGACATGCTCTGTATTTCCAGCAGATAACTGAAGTCATTGCCGTGATTCACATTTAAGTAAGGAATGCACTATACTCTTGTAATAGCAGTCTGAGATAAGATGTTAATTGCTGTTGTGTTTCTTGAGGTAATCTCTAATGATGATGTCATAACCTACTGGATATTAGCTATTATTTCATTCTTTGGAAGAGAATGTCTAATCCTACTGAAGACAAGCCCATGAAGTTGTAATCCTTGTTATTTGATGAGAATCTTTGTTACCTGTTGCACATAGGTTATGCTATAGGAAAAGGAATCTAAGTAAACAGAGGAGAAGCATATTTATTCAGTAAAGAATTGTGCTTCTGAGTTTGGATTCATACTGGTCTGCAAACAACTTTGCTTACCGATGTTTCCTGACAGGAACATGTAAGTGTTTGCACTTAAAAGTGTTCGAATTTCTAAGCCATCAGCCAAGATTTGTGTTCAGATCTGTTCCAGTACATACTTAACTGGGTTGCTGTTGAGAAACATCCTAAAATGTCATGGGATTTGAGCAGCTGAAAGACATGCTTTGAAAGGCATGCATGTTGGACTTCTGGATATCTACACAGCTTTTCCATTTATAACACAAGTTCCTGAATTCCAAAAATTTCATAGCAAAAGATCCCTAGTATTGCAAGAAGTAACTTGTATCACAGTGTGTGGTTATGTTGTGATTACATTGTGTTATTGCATGGGGTTTTTTTCCTTCTCATACAAAAAGAACTCTTCAAGCCTTCAAGTTTTAAAACGTGAAGAAAAGAAAACTTGTAGAAAGCTACTATTATGAAGTGATTTATATTTATGATTTAGAATAGTGTTTTTCTGGGGTGTGATCTAATGCTTTGCTAAACTGTTTTAATTTCCTTTGTTTTTTGTATACCAGCCTTTCTCTATTATGTGTTAGACAAAGTGGCCATTACCAAAATGCTGACAAACAGGAAGTAGGCATAGTAACTGCAGCAGTTTGCCTCTTCTTTAGAGGTACATTTCCATTATTAATTTGAAGGTATTCTTGGCAGCTGATATTTTTTGTTAAAATATTCTAGCTTAGGCTGTTGTAAGTGCCCAGTATTAATAGCTTGGGCAAGGCTAACATTTTTTTGAAGACAGGAATGCTTGCAGTTCCCATTAAATCTTAAATTTTCTTTGGTCAGTGGATACATGGACTATGCAAAATATGTTTTGCTTATGAACACATGGTACAGAGATAGAAATTTAGAATTGTCCACCATTTAGTAATTCACAAGTACTTGTACTTGCCTTTTTACCAGTGGCCTCTGGCTCCTAAAAGTTCTTAGTGATGTTTCTTTTTCTGGTAGGCTTGTATTCTAGTACACCTATTCAGTCTATCAGATTTTGTGTATGTCTTTTACCTTGTTGAGAAAATTCAAAATTAGATTCATCCTCTGCTGTATGACAAATATAAAAGTTAATGCTAAGTTAAAGAAATTGAACTAGAATTTGTGCTGCAGTGATGAAGAATGAATGTCTCATTCCCGCAGAAAGTTTTGCTTTCTGCAGTGAGATAAGGAATGAATTTGAAATACTAATTTGCAAAATCTTAATTTTATTGAACATCTTTAGTCTTTAACACAGTAAGTAGGTTAGAATTTTCTTTTCACCTTTAGATTTCACTATTTGACTGTTCAGCAGTGAGCATTGTGATGTCTTGTTGCCTTTAGAGTGCTGCAGTGGGACAGATCATACACATTAATTACTATTTATGTGCATTACTGTGTTGTGACTCCTCCTTCTGTAATGACACAAGGCTTGTCCAATGGTGCAGTACAGTACTGTCATGCAGATCTCCAAGCTGCCTTAGAGTAAATGGGATGACAGTGCGCTGCAGTGCAGAGCTGTTATGTCCCAAAGTAGGGTAGTTGCTTTAGTAGTATGTGTGATCCAAGCTAATCAGCCAGTTTTGGAGGGCCTTGGAGTTCACTTTTGAAGTAGTAACTTGATCTTTCTGGCAAGCAAAACCAACTAAGAGCTGGTGTGGGGTTTTGTTTGTTTGTTTGTTTGTTTTGTTTGTTGGTTTGTTTTTTTTTTTTGGGGGGGGGAGCGACACCCAAATAAACCAAACATGATAAATACAGATGGATGAAAGATGTTTAAGAAATACGATGCTTAATTCCACAATTCTCTGCGCTGAGCAGTGTGTTCTAGGATTTATCCAGGCAAGTTTACAGCGTTACATCTGTAGGTGGCTGTGGGCTGTGCTGTCTTCGGACACTTTGCCTAAGAGTACAGCCTGTGTCCTCTGCTAGATCAGTTCAATTTAGGGAAAAAAAGATGCTTTGAGGTAGAGGGAATACAGTTTGTGTCCTCTGCTAGATCAGTTCAATTTAGGGAAAAAAAGATACTTTGAGGTAGAGGGAAGTGAGGGTCCAGATAAAGAATGAAGGAAAGCAAGGAGATACAGATTAAAATTCAGAAACTACTACTGGGAGTTGGGGAGGAGTTAAGATGCGAGCATGGATTTCTTTGAATGGATGTGTTAGTCATGGAGATGAGAAGTCAGAAGGACTTCAGAGGAAATGAAAGCAGACCAGATAAGTCTCACTGGCTTAGTAACTGAGTGTAATTATGAGAGTGTAACTGGCTTAATGTGCTATCGGCAAGAGTTCTTGAAAATTCAGCAACTACACGGAAAATCAGTAAAGGTGGGATTAGTGACTGAATGTCAGTAAGAGGTGGATCATATAAGGAAATGGTAGTGGTATAACACAATCTGGAAAAACTTCTGTTATCATCCACATTATGTGCTATTTCCATCTGAAGAGATGAACATAAAGGCTTATTTCTTTCAGAAAGTTAGTATTAGGCAGAGTTTGCAAGTTATGCTCAGATTTCTAAAAGCATCCTGTAAGACATCTCAAACAGCTGATTCCAATACCTTGAACTGTTGTTTTAGGGCAGCAGCCTCTGGTGGTAACAAGAATTTAAAGCAGTTCTCAGAATTGTATGTTGTCAGGCTCATTAAAGTTTCCACAGATTGCAGTCAGCTGACCTTAAAGCTCTGTACTGGAGAAGGGAGGTCCTCTTCCACCCTCTCTTCCTGCTTCTGACACAGGGATGATGAGGAGCAAGGGCAGGGGAGAGGAGATCTCTTCCTCTGAGTGAAAGTTACATCCGCATCCAGCTGCCTGTAGAGCTTTAGCCTGAATTGTAGGTACAAACTGATGTGTTTGTACCTTCACCTCCCAGTCTCTCACGGTGTGGGTAGGTTCCCCCCCTGCCTCTGTTGCTGCTGTACTAGCATTTCTCTGGCTCCATGCCTAGTCAGTTCAGGGAGCTAAACTATCCAAAACCAGTTTACATCTATAGGATTAGGATTTAAATTTTTGTGAAAAATCTTTGTGTGCCAGCAGGTAACAGGAAGAACTTGCTAATATGTCTAGACAAAGCACTTTCTAGACAGCATGTATACCTGATAGGAAATGTAAATAAATATGAGACTGGGTGTGACAGTCTGTGCTATAATTGATACTACTGTGATACAACAAATAGAATGTGTTGGCTGTAACAACTTGTTAGGAGAGTCTGGCTAGGCATCTATGTGTGCAGAATGTTCTGTGAAGCAAGTTACTCTCTGTCATGTATGTATGGAGGGGTGGGATAAACTTGTACTTAACTGTGAGACAGTGAGAATCTTAAGCAGTGTGCATGTGGTAGATAAGCTCCTGGACAAACTCAGAAAAAGAAGCAAGGATAGGTTGCCTAGAAAGGAATACAGAGAAATTGTCTGAGCAGCCAGGGATAGGGTTATAAAAACTAAAGCCCTTGTAGAATTAAATCTGACCAGAGACTCAAGGGCAACAAGAAAAGGTTCTACTAATACACTGGTGATAAAAGGAAGGTTAAGGAAAATGTGTGCCTTATCTGGAAGGAAATGGGAGAGCTGGTTACCTAGGGTGTGGAGAAGACTGAGATACTTGACAACTTTTGCCTCAGTCTTCAATGGCAAGTGCTCCAGTCACACTGCCCAACTTGCAGAAGGCAAAGGCAGGGACTAGGAGAGTGAAGAACCACCTGTTGTGGGAGAAGATCAGGTTCAGGTCTATCTAAGGAACCTGAAGGGTGCACAAGGACCTGATGGGATGCATCCACAGGTTTTGAGGGAACCAGCAGATGAAGTGGCTAAGCCACTATCCATCATATCTGAGCAGTCATGGCAGTCCATGAAGTTCCCGCTGACTGGAAACAGGGAAACATAATGCCTATTTTTAAAAAGGGAAAGAATGAAGACCCAGGAAGCTATAGGCGAGTCAGTCTTACTGTGGTGCCAGGTGAGATAATGTAGCAAATCCTTCTGCAAACTATGCTGAGGCACATAAGAGTCATAGAATCATAGAATAGTTAGGGTTGGAAAGGACCTTAAGATCATCTAGTTCCAACCCCCCACCATATGCAGGGACACCTCCCACTAAACCATGCTACCCAAGGCTCTGTCCAGCCTGGCCTTCAGCACTGCCAGGGATAGAGATTCACAACTTCCTTGGGCAACCCATTCCAGTGCCTCACCACCCTCACAGTAAAGAACTTCTTCCTTATATCTAACC
>WYDI02014162.1:0-38227 GCA_009867235.2 Psittacus erithacus | reverse complement strand
TATACCTTAGTTACTGGACTGTTCTTATCTCAACCCGTGGGAGTTGCATTCTTTCGATTCTCCTCCCCATCCCTCCGCGAGTGGGGAGGGTGGAGGGAAGGACAGGTTGTGGGGGGAAAACGGGCAGGCTACATGCTTTGTCTGGTTTGCGAATAAGCTTAAACCACAACAGATATAAATGAATACATTGATCTCAAACTGAAGACTTGCCTCTGACATTGAAAAATACCATGTAATTATGTGAATCTTCAATGTATTTTGCTCTTTAAATTTATTTATTTATTTTTAATCATGGCTAAATTTAAATAAAATCAATTTAAGTAAACTTTTACTTAGCAAAAAAGTAAGTGAACTAAATAAGGAGTTTTCCTGTCTGGAAGGATTTTTCCTTTGCCTCATCAAGTGCAACATGGCAAAAGTGCTTATAAAATTGCTGATGTGATCATGTGCTGGAAGCTGTCCAGGGAATAAAAGCACTGTGCTTTAGAATATCAGAAGATAAGCACCAATACCACACCTATGAAAATTCTAGCTTTCTTCACCAATGAGGCACAGCATTATGGAATTATACCTCTACAAGTGTGTGTAAGTTTATAAATACAGAAAAATACCTTATGTCCAGGGTATTTCCAAGCTTAAACCTTTGTTTACCAAGGCTTACAAAAATATGCAAGGAGTCAAAGAAACCTTCCATAATCAAAATTATATTAGAAGTTTCTTACACTTTGAATTATGACACAGGGCATGCTACTGAAAGTTCAGGGTATTTATTTAAAGCCAGTGATACTATTTTCAAGTGACAAAAACAAGGAAGGAGTAAAGGGTAACTCAATTGCTTGCAAAATAAGTGATGGGTTACTAAGATTTAAATAAGGATTTAATCACTCAAAGACAGATTGTAGTATCTTCAAATCAGAACTAACTGCTAAAAAACCTCTCCCAAATTAATAGAAACACCATTAATGCAGCAAAGATCCAAAGAGCAGACTGCATCCAGGGCCACTTCATGTCTCATCAGGGCTAACTGGAAAATACTGAAGCATCAAGCACAATGATAAAATTTGGGGGGAAGCAGGAGAACTCTAAGGAATTATAGGCTTTCATGTGAATTCCCACCTTGTTGATTAAACTCTGATTTCCTATTAGTCAGTACTAATTGAGTCTTAGAGAAAATGAAACACAAAATGAAAATTTCCCAAGAAAATTGAAATAATAACAGTGATTTTGCAAATTGCATTGGTATAATATATTTTTTTAAAATCCTACTTTTTTAGATTGTTATTTACATTTCTCAAGAGTTAAGCAAAAAATTCAAACACTGACGTTACATATCAGTTTTCTCTAAGCAGTCGTATATTTTTCCCCAACCAGTACCAAAGTCTGTCTGCTCATTTAGTTAGCTAGAGATCATTAAAGAACTTGGATGCACAGTCTAACTAATTTGTTCTCCTCAAGACAACTATGGGGACCCCTTAGGAAACTAGGAGTCCTGGCAGCTTCGGGCTTGAGCCAGAGTTTCTGGTCAATGGAAATGACTTTCAAGAAAAAGAAATCTGTTTGGGGAAATTGGTTAAAACCGTGGTGTCCTGAGTAACATAATTGTGACAAATGGCCACGTTCCACTGGCTGCAGTATTTCTTACTTATTCTCACTAGAGTATTTTGGATTTCCTATTTCCAGCTGAGCTTATAAGCAGGTCTGTTAAGAAGATTATCTTGCAGTTGGTAGGTCTGGTATAGAGTCAGGCAGAGCAATTACGCAAGGAGCTCTGGGTTGTTTGTTTTTAAGTTTCTTTTCTTACAATTGCATTTTGAATGTGAAAGCTTTTGATCTGAAGCAAAATCCTAAATCACTTCCAAGAAGTTACCTTTTTTCGTTTTTTTGTGTTTTTTTTTTTTACTAAACCTCTTTGCTGCTGCACTTTGCAGTGCTGTCAACTCCCCCTCTTCCTCAAATTAACCCAATACCAGACTGTGCCACCAGGCATGTGGTATTATGAGTACTGTTGCTTTGCAGTAGTCAGAGATTCATAAAGGAGGAAATATGATAACTGAGCAGGTCAGAGAAAGCAAAGGCTGAGTACTAATGTAATTGACACAGTGTAAAATGTCAATGAAATCTACAGAGCTACATAAGTTTAAACAACAAGTAAATAAGAAGAACCCTATAGAATGGGAAAAACTGCTCAAGGTGATACAATATCATATTACGAAATTTAATGTAAAATTCCAGATGAAAACTTAAACATATTTGATGTGCTAAAACTCTCCTTAAAATTACTTCTCAGCGGCGAAGTCATGGTCTCCTTTTTTAACTACTCACTGTTCATTCTGCCTTTTAGTCCTTCTATTCTTAGAGAATATACTCTGCAAAAATGAATTTGAGTAACTAAAGTGATAGGACTTTCAAAATAGACACTATTTCACCCTTCAGCCATAAGCACAGGAATACAGCATCAAAACATTGACCCTACCAAGGTGTGGGCTCTTGTTTTCTCTATATTAGAGTTTTGGCAATCCTAGGTAGGCTGGCTTATTTTTTCTTAGATAAAAGTTATTTTATTTGAACTGGAAAGGGATTTACTGTGGAGCTGTTTAAAAGCAAACAAACATAACATATTGGCAGAGACATATACAAAAGATTCATATATACTGCATCTGGAGTGATGTCAGGAAATTCAATATGAATATCTCTTAATAATCTTTAGCTGCTCAGATATATGCCTAGATAGAAAAACATCTTTGTGTACATTTGATCTTTGTTTCTAGCTCCACTCATAATATAAATAGACTTGGGAACCACACCACACAGTGAGGTTTTATTGTGGTTTCTTTTTTATTACTTTATAGCATCACTAAAATATTAACATCAAAACAGATGTAAGCTAAAAATATAATGGTGCTTTTAAGTCTTACCTTGCTAACCTTATCTTGGAAGTGTGCAGGATGTGGACTATATCACTGCTATTTAAAAGGCAAAATGATAGAATGGCTATATGCCTTTGAAGGGTTGTGGTTTCTTCCACTGAAGAAGTGAAGAAGAGAAAGAAGACAATATCTAGCAGAAAAACAGCCTACAAACAAACTTTATTTCGCTTCTCAGGGATATTAAAATCTCACAGTTTCATTTTATGTTCCATGGGTTGTGCAACATGTAGTCCCACAAATCTTAGAAATTAGAGAGATTCAAGATCTGTTGTACTTGCTTGGTTCCAGGCAGTTGCTATTTACCATCAGGGCAGGCAGCTCCATCTGCTGTGTTCAAACAAGACCTAGAAAATTCACGCATTGATTTCAGAGATGTTTCATTTTCTCAGTCCCCACAATCATCTGATATCAGGTTCTTTGTTCTATCAAAGCCTGGGAGAAGAAAACAGGGATGTAAGGGTAGGTATCTGCTTCAGGCAAAACTGCGGGATCTTATGATGTGTCTGAGCTCTTGGCTATGGTGGGTTGGAGAATTAGTCATAAGACTGTTCCCTATAAGTGTTCCTGCATCAAAAGTGGCATGTGGAAATAGTGGAGACTTTGCAGATTGGAAAATTGAGTTGCCCAGCTTGGCAATTAGCATTTAATAAAATGATTAGTTTTTAAGTCATAGGGTCAAAGAGGTTGGCGAGAAAGAACAATAAAAGTCATCTTCTGAAAAAAGTGTCAGAGGCAGTAGGTCAATCCAAAGAGCAATTTTCCAGCAAAGGCGCATCTGCCCAAGAGACAATGGGAAATCCAGACCTTTCTTTCCATGCTGTTTCTCTCACAGTTTCTGTCTCTTACAGTTTTATTTTACTTTCCCTTTTAGAAAATACATGACAGGAGAAGATCCAGCTGCTTATAGCAAATTCAATAGCTTTTGTGATTTAAATCAATATGATTTAACGGGTGGTTGTTTTGCTATTCACATTCGAAAAACCATTGCAATTATAATTCTGCCATAGTAAAGTGTTCTTTACATTCACAGCCTTTCACAATCCTTGTTCAATTGCTAACTTTCCTCACACCTCTGGTAGTACCAGATCTCTGATAATTCTCTCCCAATTATACAGCAGTTTCCTGGCCTATCTTAATGACAACCATTGTAGTAGCTTTTTGGGAGCTACTATCATTGATACTCAAGGTCTTTGTAGAGGTTGCGACTGGTAACAAAACAACTGTTTTATGGTCTATAAAGCTCACAGTGCTGTCAAGTCTTAGACTTCTGGCTGTATTTAAAGGTAGAATTAAAAAGAAGTGAGAAGCAAAAGTAACAACAAGCATTTTTCTGCAGAATTGACCAGTTTTCATTTTGGTTTACATTTTATTTCATGGTTTATCACCCAACTGAAATAATACTATTAATGCTCAGGCCTTCTTATGACTTATAAGTTAAAGACCTACAAGTTAAAAAATTATTGGGGATGCCTGTAAATTATGGTCCTACAAATTAAGAACCTTCTATAAATGGGGCTGACATAAAGACCATAAAACCTACCCACGCAAAGTAATGTGCTGGATATTGCTGTTGTACTATGCTCCACTGGTGTATCATTTTGGTCTAATATGAAAACAGCAATTGGTCTGACTGAAATACAGCTTTTGAGAACCAGTGGTTTTTTGTTTTGTTTTCTTTTCTTTTCTTTTCTTTTTTTCACCTTGCATATGTGAATTTCGAAGTCATTTTGACCCATCCTAGATGTGAGAAATGCAACACTGAACATTTTTTAAGAGGTTTGGGGAATTTTTTAAAAAACAGGTTACTGTAATCTGTATGTGACATGTTCTGGCAACCTTGAGCCAGATGTAGCCAATTTCCACTATACCTCTTAAAATAAATGAAGGGCTGAAAATAACGAAAAGTAAAAACGAGCTGTTCTTGAAGGCTTTGTAAAAGTTTTCCAAAAGACAATCAGAGGTTAATTGAGCAAACACAGTAAGGTACTCTAACTACATGGTACGTTTCTTTTTTTTTTTATTTCCTAGTACAGAGCCTGTCATTAACAAGATGAAGGCTTCAACCTTCATGAATTGTGGAGGGTGCAGTGTCAATTGTTTGTAGACTGAGCATTGCTACCAGCATACACAGCCACAAATCTCTGCAAAAACCTGGGAGAATGAAAATGTCCTGCTGAATCAATAGGATTGATGCAAGCTCCAAGACTGGAGTAGTGTGAGTGGCAATTTGTAAATTTCCTTGTTGTTTTCTACTTGATTCATCTGCTTTTTTTCCATACTTTATTAGCAGATTAGTTGAATAATTTTAACTGTTCTGTCTTTCTGTTCTAGAATATTACGAACATAAAATTCCCACTTGAATCCAGTCTAGTACCAGATTTTAATAATCAGTACTAGGTTTCAGTGTAAGAGAAGGCAATTTGAACTAAAATATTAATTATATCAATATTAAATTTATTAATATTAAAGTTTAGGATTAAGGTCTCTCTCAAACACAGCTACTTATTAGAAGACAAACAGACTTGCAAATATTTTTCTTTCTTTTCAAAGAACCACGCAGTTTCTAAAACTATATTGATTATAGTCGATACATGCATAGGTTGATTTCTAAACCCAGGGTTAAAATAATTTTATGTACATACAAGGCTTTGCTTTTTTAATAAATCAAAGTGTTTATTTTGTTTAATGTTTTACAGATCATTTTTCTGCTTCCTTCCATTGGAGTGATTATTCATTTATTCATTTTGAGTGTATTTATCCCACCATCAAGTATTATTTTTAATTCTCTAAGGCTAAATTTGAGATTAACTTACAGTTTTGGTATTTGATAAGAAATCTTTCTGTCTGGGGAGTCCAACAGTGTCTGTCTGAGTCCTAAATTACCAGTTTAAGCCTTCCTGTCTTCCCAGGCTATAAAACAAGGGTAATAAGTACTCCACAAACTTGGCTGCTGCGAGAATTCATCAGTTAATGTTTGAAGACAGGCATGCTGATGATTTAGCATTAACCTATAACAATGTGTGACTCCGGAGTTTAGGTTTCCTTGCTGCAATTTCTACGGATGGAATAACTAACAGATGAAGGAATATCTCACGCAAGACACTTCAGCAAATGTGTGCCCTCTGGAGTACATGATACTACTTAATCACCCACAATTTCTTCATCTTCACAGCAATACCTCTAGCATTGCTGCTGAACGTGATCACACAGTGTACACTTTAACCTGCACTCAAATGCTGAGCATTTATTGGTTCATATGCCATTAGGCATAAACGAAGCTTAAAAGAATACCCCAGTAAATGAACGCTTGTAAAGCCTAGTTAAAGTCTTCAGGGGGTAGTGCATTGAGACCAACAGGCTTGTAAGTAGTGATTTGGTGTTTGTACAAGAAAATTTATGAGGTAAAAAATGTAATAGATGTCAATTAATCTCATCAGTGAGACTATTGCAACCTGTAGCTGAAGATCACTTAACCCAAACAGTTGTGGTCAATAAATTTACAAACAAAATAGATTAATTATTTCAGGTTGCTGTAGCTGACCTTCTTTTCTAAGAATTATCAACTAATGAATGAAATGGATTAAAGAGCAAGGTGAGGAGGAAAGACCTGCCGAACAGGTGGAGCAGCACACAGATGTGAAAGAAAAAATTATAGTACTTCTATGAGCACTGCAGAATCTTACTCTGCCTGGGTTTTCTCTCCCTCTCTCTTTCCTCTTTCTCTTCCCTTCTCATTTCTCTTTGGTTTTGTGTTTGTTTGGGGTTTTTTCCTTGTTTCTACTTTTAACTGAAAAACCAAAATTCTACAGCCAATAGACATCCCTTATTCTAAAAATGTCAGAGGACGTGGCTAGGGTGTTAATAATGAAAGTTATCAAAGTCAGATATTCATCCCCACTCTTCTTCTTATTCCCATACTCCTCTGCAAGGCATCAGTGTATTCCCTTTCTTATACAGCTCCTATATGATGGGCATTGCAATGATGTTTATTTCATTTCTAAACACTTTTAAAATCAACTGGGTTTTTTATCTCCTATTCTCTCAGGTTTTTATTTTCTTCTTATGTCAGGGTTGTTTATTTTATTTGTTGTTTTGTTTTTTTGGTTTTGAGATTTTTGAGTGGGTTTTTTTGTTGTTTGGGGTTTTTTTTTCTTTTTTGTAAGAAATTTTTTTTTTCATATACTGATTTAAAATTTGCTTTAGTGGCCTCAATTTTGTACAATGTTCCAGCAATGTCTAAATTAAATATTATAAATTCACTGTCCATAATAAATCAGTAATATTGTGTCCCAAGCTGCTAGTTAAAAATAATAAATCAAATTCAACCAAGCTTTACAATTGGGAATGATAAAGTATGGAATTTATTGATCATGTCTATATGTATGAGTATTCACATAGCAGTTATTAAATTCCTGAAATCCTGTCCCAAAACAGGCTGTAATCAGGAGACAATCTCTAGGCTGGTTTCTTAGATTTTATTTTTTTTTTCCCTTTGGTTCATTCAAGATCTAGGTTTGGAACTTGGTACAAATATTCCTTGGCAGGCTATTACTGGAAATGCTATGTTGAATGACATCTGGGATGACAGAACTCAGACTGGATTAACACTATAGTGCATTTGTTATTCCCAGAAGCAGGAGAGAATGGCATACACTCTGGGACATGGTCAAAATCCCAGCCTAAGCTGAATCTCCAGAATCAACAAAAACTTACGCAGAGTCAATATTACTCAGTTAAATGAAATATCTTTTATCTAATGATGTGTTTCTTGCACTTAAAGAAAGAAAAGTTCTGGTAGTTTTATGTTATGGACTGCTAAAAAATAGAAATGTGTGGGCTGTCAAATATTTTCTGTGACAAAGATCTGATGCAGTAATTATCTGCAACAAATGTTGGGTCCAATTTCTGCTACCCAGACCCTTTTAGAATTCACCAGAGGGTGATTTTGGCAGCCTGTCAGCAGGAAAACAAGAGAATGAGTTAGGAAACATTAATAAAAGTTGAAAACGACAGCTTTTGAAGCATCAGAATCATCGTTCACGTGCATGTGAAGAGGCTGCCAGATGAGAAAATAGGCTGACAGGAGGTAACACAGGACCAGAAATGAGACACTGGAAAGATATATTCAGAAACCTGATGTGAAATTTAAACTGTTTTCTTTTTTCTGAAATCTTTCTGTGCAACATCTCTCACAAACCTAGAAAAGAAGTCCTGATGCCCTATATCCATATACGCACACCCACTGTGTTTAAACGCCCACAGTAGAACAGTTCCCCATTTCTGTCTACTTTCCCTGAGAAAGTCATTAAGTCCCAACTGAGAGAGGAGAAAAACTGTAGTCACTCAAAGATGACAAAGTCAGGCCAGTGAGGAATGCAGCTACAGCTGCTATAAACAGCTAGCTAACTTCTGCTTGGGAAGCAGAGGGAGAAAATCCTGGTACCTCATTGCGACAAACCCTGCATCTTCTATTTTATCTTCTCTATTGCCATATATAAAAGAAACATGCTCATAACTATGTGCAAAAACAAGAGAGTTAGAAGAACATGCTTTGTAGGAGGTTGTCCTCAATCTGCAAATTTTGAAGAGTTCTGTCTTTTTTCACTGAAAATCCTACACACACACACAAATTAAAAAAATCCTGGTTTTGCAGTTTCCTCCTCATCTTTTTCTCATTTACCGCTATCAAGGAATTTTTAAAAAATAAATAAAAAGGGCAAGAGCACAGGCAAAGGCAAAATGATAAAATAAATATTATCAGTTTATTCTCTACCAAGCAGTTTTTTGCTCAGTTTGCCACCTTTACACACATAAATATGTGCACTATATTAAAAAAACTGCAACAACAAAAAAACTCCAACACAAACCAAACAACAACAACAACAACAAAAAGTAAACTCAAACCTAAAAAAAATTAATAATATAAATTCTTGGTCTCCCTGTGAAGGACAAAACTCTGAAAAATATTCAAAAATTATCTGCAAATCCATATCTGTATCTTTTGTATAGATATGAAAGTTTACATTACAATGCAGTATCCAAGCAAGCTGAATAGAATGCACACAGATGTTTCACTGATATCTCAAAAGAAAAAACATGCAAGCTACCAAAGCAGAGGATTTTTAGCCTAAAAGACATTTTTTTGTCACAGAACAACAACAAGGACTCAGAACGTTATTGAAGAGTTAGGAACTAAGGACTTGGGGTAAAATTTTCAGAAGAAAATGTAGAACTATTGACTTGAGTCAATTCTTGGACTCAAACTCCTGTTTTCTCACTGCGGCAGTATTAGAGATCTTTAACAACAAAGTAAATTTTATTTAAAGCTCTTTTAAAGTTTATTAAATCCATGTGAAAGTATTAAAAATGCCTTAGTCTATGTAAAAAATAGGCTTTATATACCTGAGGTAAATGAATTAGACCTCCCCCAAAATAGCCCAAGAAAAAGGTTTCCAGATTTTTAAGCCTGTACCCTAAATGCCTATGACTTGTATTTTAGCCCTATATGAGTTCCTACACTGGTTGTGAGGTAGCATATGTGCTTGTCCTGCCTTGTCTTATTTGGAAGGTGTGGCAACACCAATGTGTCACTCTGTAAGTCTTAAAAAATCCCGAAGTCCATTCCATGGGAAATTATAAATATTTAACCTTTGTCTTCATCTTACATTTTGATAAGAAAATCAGCTAACTAGATATAGTGCAAACATCAGGAAAACAAACAATGAAAACAAACAACAAAAAAAGAAAAACAACAACCCCCCTTCAACCTCAAAGCAAAACCAGTGTTTAAAATTTGCTTTGGTTTATTTCTATAAATTTCAGTGATAATTTTCCTTAATTTTAATTCTCACAGACAGGATTGATTTGAGATGCACACAACCTGCACATTGGCAACTGCGCCAGCTCTGGATCTAAGAGCAGCTCAGCTTTACCTTACTGGCTTGGGTGCAGCTCATACTTGCCGCCAACGTGCTACAGCGTGCAAGCCGTCATTGACTACCACAAAGTTGCAGACATCTGCACCGCTCTCAGCTCTGCAGTGTAGCTCAGCATTCAATCTGAGAGGAGACTGAGCTGCATTAGGGGAAATGGACCTATGCACAAATATGACTCAGGGAGAAAAACAGCAGCATTAAATACAAAAACGACAACACCTGCAAGATGCTGCAAAATCTCAGGGTCACATTAATGTCATCTTTCTTAAAATATTTTGTTTTGGCTTTTGTTATGGAAAAACGTAGATGTTAAGGAAAAATATTATCTGCATTTTTACATGGAAAGTTTCACATTTACTGAAAATAGTTTCCCCCCTGCCAAAAAAAAAACAAAAAACAAACACACAACCAAAACAAACCAACAAACATTATTCTGGAAACAGTACCTCTGACTAAATTTCTGAAATTATATTTCTTATTATTTTTAGTTTTGGTTTTGGTTTCGATTTCGTCTGTTGGCTTTTTTTTCTTTTGGGGGGTAGGGGTGTTGGGATTTTTATGGTTGGTTTCGTTTGGGGTATTTTTGACTGTCACAATCAACCAGCTGAGTTTTGCTTGTATAAGCTGGAATGGCCGTATATCATATTCAACTTATTCTCAATGTAAGCAGCAAGACAAAGTTAAGAAAAAATAATATCTGGCTTTAGACTCAATCCTAAGAATGCAAGTCAGTAATATTAAAAATCACTTTAGCAGCTAGACAATGAGATAGTCATCATGTCAGCAGGTGCTTAAATAGGCACCCAGTAAAAGTCTCTAATCATACCAAAAATACCCTAACAAACTGTAAGTTTCTCTTAACTTTTATAGAAGAAAAATTGTGTATACTTCATTGACTTAAATGGAAATAGTTTCAGAGAGTGGAATGCATCCAGTGACATTAGTATATTAACAGTACTTGAAAAGTACATTTGTAAGGCCATTTTTCTAATAATTTAAATTTTCTGTTTGTTTATTCTTTTAGCTAACAATAGTATCTTGAAGTTTTGTCATCTGCATACATTAAATGTTCATTTTTAAATAAGAAAATCAGGTTATTTAATTTTAAAAGTTTACAATAAAGACTAACTAATCAAGATAAATTAGAGCATAAAAGCATCATCTTTTTTTGTGATATAATCCTTATTATTTTTATTTCAAGTGCAGAGAGAACCAAGAAATAACAGTGACTGCAAAAGTAAGATTGTGAGGATAAAGTTCAGTTTTCTTGCCAAGATACTTCATTTAAAAATGCTAAGAATAAGTAAGAATAAGAATAAGGAGAATATGATCTCAGCGGCTGTAAATTGACATAGCTCAAACATTTACATGAGGTAGCCTTAGAAGGCTTATGCTCAAAAATGTATGATTTCTCAAAAGCATATATTTATAAATGTGTAATACCGAAATAATAGTTCCTTGTAGTGCTGGAAACAGCGAGATATCATGAAACCATATTTTCTCAAAAAAAGACGACCAAATAGAGGTGAAATAATTTCTCTGAGTGATGCAGAAACTATGTCAATAGCAGCAGTCCTATTTCCCAGCAATCCCAACCCCACTCACTTCCCGGGCATGTTTGATTGCTGTTACCTCCTGTTCTGTTTTAGCCTTGTTTCTCATGTTATCCCGTATTCCCTGAACTCATCTTCCAAACTGCCAAGTTAGCTCTGTTCAAGGGAACATCAGAAGATGTGGTACTATGTCCAAAGTGAAGACTGAAGTCCCTTTTTTGCAATTCCCAAAAGTCACCAGTTGTTATTCACTAGCAGGGGGACGCTTCTTGTCTGGTGTAAAGTGTTGGGCAGCCTATTTGGAGTTTTCAGTGAGATCACTCAATGCCTACTGAATTCCTAGAAAATGCATTGTCAGAGCTATGGGATTTTCTTATTTTCATAACTAACATGGAGTGTTTGGGTACAATGACTGAAAAATCAATTTTACAATAAATTGATGTGCACATTAGATAAAGTTTATTTTATGAAAATACAAAATTCTGTAGAAAAAGAGAATTTCAGAAAGCTGAGAAAGAGAAATGGAGAGACCTTATGATTGCTTTCACTACAGGTAAAGGGATATTATTTCACTGTCAGTTTTAATTAAGGCACATAGTTTTTCCCTATGCTATCAGATTTACAGGCATGTCTAGTCACGATGCATCAGTCATGTACTCTATGGACAGCCTTCACAACTGGATTTTGATAAGAAAATATTCAGTCGAGGAGAAGGAATTCTAAAATATGTGAGTAATGTATACCATGTATCGATTCTAGGTAAGAGAATTTTTTTTTTTTCAGTTATTGATTAAGACATGGTCTCATTCATTTTCTATTTTTCCTGTATATGTGATTATATGAATCTGCATGCTTGTCATATAGTATATAAATTTAAAAAAGATATACGAGAAAAAGATATCTGCTAATATGAATTCTAAAATAATTTGTTAGAAAGCAGCTATGGTAGAGAGTAAATCATAGAATAGAATCATAGAATAGAATCATAGAATAGTTAGGGTTGGAAAGGATCTTAAGATCATCTAGTTCCAATCCCCCTGCCATGGGCAAGGACACCTCACACTAAACCATGCCACCCAAGGCTCTGGTCAACCTGGCCTTGAACACTGTCAGGAATGGAGCATTCACAACTTCCCTGGGCAACCCATTCCAGTGCCTCACCACCCTTACAGCAAAAAACTTCCCCCTTATATCCAATCTAAACTAGCCCTGTTTAAGTTTGAACCCATTACCCTTTCTGCTATCACTACAGTCCCTAATGAAGAGTCCCTCCCCAGCATCCTTATAGGAACAATACAATTTTAATCTTGTTAGTAGGATCAAATCTGTAAAGATATAGCCTGGAAATAACCAGGATAGCCAGCTTAGATCACTGAACCAAGTGAACTTCATAAAACATGGGAAATTTTACATATTTTTCTTCAAAAACTTTTTTTTTTTTTTTAATAGTAGGCATTTTTGCAACCTTTACAATGGTTGAAATCCTTCCTTTGAATATCCCTTCTGTTCCCTTGATATTAAGTTTTTAAATTCTGCTAGGGAAAAGAGTGTGGGATTCAGTAAAAGGAAGTAAGGAGTAAAAATTTTTAAATGAAATGCAAAATTTAAACATGTTTTAGAATTTATTGCTTCATTTTTCTGAAAGGTGTTTTTTAATTTAAAAATTCAGTTTTGAAATTTTGTAGGAAAGTTATTTTAAAATAGTGAGAGAGAAGGACTTGGGGGCGCTGGTTGACGAGAAGCTCAGCATGAGCCAGCAGTGTGCACTTGCAGCCCAGAAAGCCAGCAGTGTCCTGGGTTGCATCAAAAAGAGCAAGTCCGACATGTCAGGGGAAGTGATTCTACCCCTCTACTCTGCTCTTGAGAGATCACACCTGGACTACTGTGCTCAGCTCTGGAGCCTCCAAAATAAGAAGGACATGGACCTGCTCAAGTCCAGAGGAGGGCCACGAAGAGAATCAGAGGGCTGAGTTTCTATGAAGACAAGCTGAGAGAGTTGGGCTTGTTCAGCCTGGAGAAGAGAAGGCTTCAGGGAGACATAGCAGCCTTCCAGTACCTAAAGAAAGCTGGAATTTTTGCAAGGGCATGTAGGGATAGGACAAGAGGGAACAGTTTTAAACTGAAAAAGGGTAGACATTAGGAAAAAATTCTTTAGTATGAGGATGGTGAGGCGCTGGCACAGGTTGCCCAAAGTAGTTGTGTCTGCCCTGACTCTGGAAGTGTTTAAGGCCAGGTTGGAGGAGCCTTGATCAACCCAGACTACTGGAAGATGTGCCTGTCTGTGACAGGGGGGTTGGAGCTAGATGATCTTTAAAGTCCCTTCCAAACCAAACCATTCTGTGATTCTATGAAAACACTGCTGTCAGTTCTAATATCAAATCTGTGTCTTTGGTGGTAAATATGGTAATTTGTTTAGCAGTGTACTTGTTCTGCCCACAGACGTTTTGGTTTGCCATTTCAGTAACTTGTATAAAAGCTTAGTGTAGTCAACTGAAGCACTTTGGAATTAACTAGACCTGCTAAGAAAAGATCTAAACAGCTCATGGGTCAAAATTTTGTTTCCCCTTAATTTCTGAACACTTGGTGCCTTTCCTGCACTCTGTGCTCAGTGTACTGGTATTGACGGTAAAGGGGAAACAGATCAAGAAACCATATCTAATGCATGAGGGGCCCAACTGCCATGGTAATGAACCCCAGTAGGATTGCTCATCCATTTTTCTTTGATTTTCTCTGTTCGTGGAGTTCCTATATTTACATTGCCAGCTAAAGTGATCAATTTCCAAAAGAAAGGATTCTTTAAACTTTTTAACACAGGTAAAAAGCAGCGTGTTGTTTATAGAGATGAAGAAAGTCTGCTCTGCCCTGTTCCATCTTGAATTGTGAGATACGACAGTGCAACAAGCTCTGATGTTGTGCAGTACCTTTCTTGGTATATCACTACGTGTATTTTTACTTTACGTTGAGAAGCCTTTCTCAGTGATGCTTGTGAAAGAAAAGAATAAATTTGGTAAATGTTTGCTTCATGACAGCCTTCTGCTGTGATGGATGAGCTCTACCCACTCTGTTTCATCTACACCCCTTCCATTCTTGGTACAGAAAGTCATGGTCCCAAGTACAATTGCTGGGGCAAAATGTATACAAAAAAAGAAAGACCTACCAAAGGATATCTGTGAGGGTGGTCAGCTAAGAGGCAGAATCTATGTACCCTGGAACCAGCCTTTCTCTTTCTTAACCTCAGCCTATCCTTAAAGTCAGCTCTGGAAATCAATACAAAATTCCACTGAGGAAAGCACCACTCTCCCAGTGCTCTCATTACCAGGATTTTGAAACCTCTGATACTATTTATTTGTATAACACCAACATCGGAAAAGGTTGTCTTGCTTGCAAAAAATTATCTTATAAATAATACATCAGCATCCAGAAGAGGACACTAATTTGCATACTTCCCCAAGGTTTATGGGAAAGTTAGCTCAACTGCTTCAAAAGCACATTCATCAAGTCATTCCTTTAGCTCTGGTATGGCTCACAGACATGATATAATAAAAAGTCAAGCTGGGGTAGAGGGTTACCTTAACTTAAGGTCATGTTTTGGGCAATCAGCCCATCCATTCCCTCCAGCATTTATGTGTAAACTTAAACCTGTCACATGCAAAGAACATTGCCACATTTCAGCAAACACTTATTAACTACTATTCTTTATAAGATTACATTAAAAGGCAGACTTGCTCAAGGTTCATTCCTCAGACTTTTGAGGATGCATTTTCCTACAGTCAGGCTTGTTTATTGACTTCACCATGCCAACTTCTGGTAACACTGTTTATGTTTGTTATGTTTGCAGCTACTTTTAATGCAGTATCTTAAACACCAAATGCAGGCATTTAGTTCATCTGAAAATTAAACACAAGGGACAAGGGATAATGATAAATGAAATTGCATCAACTGGAAGAGATATCTAGTCACCACCAAAGGAATTAAGGTTTGACTCTGCATTATTTAATTAACAGCCTGCAGGAGGGGTTAATAAATGTTAATAATATTAACAGTTCATTTGAGCTATTAAGATGAAGCAATCCATCCTGTGATCTGGAAAGGACTGGAAGACAGAAAACTCAGTGCTCTCTCCCTGTCCTTTACAGAAAATTTGCATGCATTTGTAAGCATATCTCTTTAGCTACATCTTCTAAACAGCCATGTCAATTAGATGTCTGTATTCCAGGGTCCAAACAAATCTTACACTGAGTTTTCAAAGGCACTGATCATTCACTGCCACTGATCTTCCAACACAGTCAGCTACCCTGAGCTCACAAAAGTTGTACTGAGAAACAGCTTCTGCCTTGAATATGGTGTCAGTCCACGATGATGCAGCCAACAGGATCACATTCTCTTCACTACAGGGAATGAGGGTATCCAGGACTCCTGCTGAAACCAGGTCACTTGCACCAGCTGTGCACACCATTGGTGCTAAGTCACTGAGCAAGTTGGAAAGAGCATGTTTAGCTGTGTTTCCTTTGGATTATTAATGCAGCTGTGCTAAGATATTAATAACATTTCATCAGTGGTGGTCCCAAACTGCTGTGCCAGAAAGGTCAACTACATGAAGAATTAAAAGCAAAGAAAAGCAACAAAAATCTACACTCAATGAACCAACCAAAAGTCCCAATGCTCCAAACAAATAAATATCAGTGCTAACTAATTTTAAATGGCAAGTATAAGCATAGTAGTTTGACTGTATTAGGTTTTAATATTTTTTCTGTAGTTGTAGTACTGCATCATTGTATTCCTTTTCTGTTCATATTTTACTTGATATTTGGAGTATTCCAAAGAGAGATGTAAAACTGCAAAGGACAGTATGATTCAGAATGATTTTCTGAAGGCTTTAGATGTCCTCTTCCTGTTCATTTCAATGAATAGTGCCATCAAAATCATCCTGACATCTCTAGTAAGTTTTGAATCTGCATTTTCACAACACTTCAGGAACAGAATGTGTTCATCTTGGAGTTTTAGTCCAGGAAAGTGTTTTTGAAGCAAATATCTCAATCATTCCCATGCACCACATAATTTTTTTCACACCATGAAACAGTCTAAGAGAGTATGAACAATAGCCCTTTTGGATGAAATTAAACCCAAAGCTGAACACCAAGAGCATAACTAACCTTGTCCACATACTAGTGGGTTTTTAGTCCATGGAACCATACTAAATGCAGTCTGAAATAACATTCCTTCCCTTAAAACCATTTGGAGTTTGGACCTTGTATTCTCAACATTAACAGGTTCAATTCAGAGATCCAATATGCAAAGATGTAGTTCAAGACTTCTGGACAGGAAAGTGTTGTCGCAGATCAGAGGATAAAAGAGCAAAGGAAAAAAAGGAGATCTTTACAACAACTTTAGGAGCTAACCAGCAGCAGTATACATGAAGTAGCAAGTCCTCCCAAAGCCACATGGTAACCCAATACATAATATTTGAAAGAACAGCTGCTGCACAGACAAATTAAGTGAATTTTTAAAGCCACCAATACATCTGAAAATCTCTTACTAAGATCCTACTGCTAAAGAAACTTGCCTGGCTAGCACTGATTTCAAGCAGATCCTTTACCACAGAACTGCATTACCAGCTCCTAAATTTGTGTAATTTAGTGAAGATACATCTTTTTTTCCATTTGAGTGCTGTGCATAAATGCATTCAGGTACTGGACAACATAGAAAAGGTCCAATCCTTTCAGACAGCTTTGGATTCAACATGTTTTTTAAAGTGCAATGTCTGCTCAGGTTATTCAACATCTGCTTTATTACCAGACAAGATTAAAATGGCATGTTTACTTAAAACAGAGATCTGCATTAACTGAACAAAGCTACTAACAGCTTAAATGAAAAATAAATTACTAAAGCTGCTACTAAGTATTCACCTTTGCAAGTGTTTTAGGCTCACTAATTAGCCTGGAAAGTCTGTCCCTGATATAGCATGCTCAGGAGAAATCTCAGAGCTCTGTTTTAGCTTTCTGCCATTATTGGCTGCAAATATTAGAGACACAAAGCAGACTTAGCCCATGATGGGTGGGCTCTCCCCCCGTCATGATTTCTTCTGCTTTTTCTCTGATATGACTGAGCAATGGAAGATCTCATGGTAGTGTGGAGGATTAAGACATCTTTTTCCTCTGTCAGCCTTAGAATATCTTATTAACATTTCGATTGCATCTGCTAATTAGCATATTCCCAGAAGACAAAAGACTGCTTTTCTTTTTCAGAAGCCTCTAAAGATGTGCAGGTAAAATTGCACATTTCATATAATGTATTATAGAGAATAGTAAGTACAATGTTCTTTACAGTGAACTTATTGCTATTTGCAGACACCATATGAAGAGGAAAATGCTTCTGTAAAAGGGAACTTTTGGAATGGAGCACTTATGCTAAGCAACACCATCCCTGAAAAGAGACCTTTTATTTTAAGATGTAATCATAAGGAACATATATACTAGCAAACTATATTGTGCTCTTAGGGATTTCATTGTTCATATTCGCTTTATAATTGAACAGTCATTAGCATAGTTTTGGCCCAGAAAATAAGGCCTTTCCCGCACAGTTCTTGGACACAAACTGGGAGTCAACACAAAGCAAGGACTCTTCCCCACTTGTCCCCAGTTGGTAGCTTACTTGTTACCAGCCTGCCTTGAAGACAAGAGAACTGAGCAATAGAAAAGGTCCAGTCTGTGCCAGCTAACTTGAGGACAAGAAAAGAAGCCTTAGCTCTGTTCAGTTTACTATCATAGATTTAACAACAACATCCCAGGATTTCCTTTTTAACACAAATAAGGTCAGCAGATGACTCTTTATCTGAATTTATCTGAACATCTCTCTTCGCATGACTAAGAAGCTTTCAACCCAAGAGGCTATTTCTTTTGTATATAGTGTGATCTCTGTGTCCTGGGTTCAGCAGTAGCAGTCATTTTTTCTCCTTCTTAGTAGCTGGTGCAGCGTTGTGTTTCTAACTTTCGGTCTGGGAACAGTACTGATAATACCGATGTTTGTAGTTACTGTTTAGAATGTTTACATTGATCAAGGACATTCTGAGCCTCATGCTCTGCCCTGGGAGGAGGGGAAGCCGGGAGGAAGCAGAGGCAGAACACCTGACCCAAACTAGCTAAAGAGGTACTCCATACCATAGCACGTCATGTCCAGGATGTAAACTGGGAGGTACCCAGAAGGGCTAGTTCTCTCTGCTCGATTGGCGAGTGGCGATTGTATTGTCTTCCCTTGTTATTTCCCTTATCATTGTTATTATTGGTGGTAGCAGCAGTGATCTGTGTTATACCTTAGTTACTGGACTGTTCTTATCTCCACCGGTGGGAGTTACATTCTTTCAATTCTCCTCCCCATCCCTCCAGGAGTGGGGGAGTGGGGGAAGGTCAGGTTGTGGGGGGGAGGAACAAGCAGGCTGCATGCTTTTCTAATTTATGACTAAGCTTAAACCACAACACTCTGTCACTGATTTGTTATCTCAGTTTCTTTTTGTGATCAAGAGCTGTTGAAAGTGATGATCACAGTTGGTGCACTTCTATCACCTCTTTGAGTTAACCTCAAATGCACTTGGAGCCAAAGGTGAATTTGAAGTATCTGATAGTAGATGAAAGCTTACCTGTTCAGCAGTATAGCATCTTATCGTGGTTTAAGCCTAGCTGTAAATCACAACCACGCAGCCCGCTCGCTCACTCTCCCTCCCTTCCTCCCTCAGCTCCTGGAGGGATGGGGAGGAAAATAGAAAGAACACAACTCCCACAGGTTGAGAAGAGAACAGTTCAGTAACTAAGGTATAACACAAATCACTGCTGCTACCACCACTAATAACAATGACAAGGGAAATAACAAGGGGAGAGAATACAACCGCTCACCACCTGCCATCGACAGACACCCAGTCCAACCCCCACAGTGATCTAACCCCTCTGGGTGACTCCCAGTTTACAACCTGGG
This sequence comes from Psittacus erithacus, assembly GCA_009867235.2. Lineage (NCBI taxonomy): Eukaryota > Metazoa > Chordata > Aves > Psittaciformes > Psittacidae > Psittacus > Psittacus erithacus. Next base: position 18,847 of record WYDI02014162.1, on the reverse strand, counting down.
CATGATGTGCTGTGGTATGGAATACCTCTTTGGTTAGTTTGGGTCAAGTGTCCTGTCTCTGCTTCCTCCCAGCTTCCCCTCTTCCCTGGCAGAGCATGAGACTCAGAAAGTCCTTGGTCAGACTACACATTCTAAGCAGCAGCTAGAAACATCAGTGTTATCAGCACTGTTCCCAGGCTGAAAGTCAAAAATACAGCACTGCACCAGCTAAGAAGGAGAAAAATGAGTGCGCTGCTGAACGCAGGACACACCTTGAAGTAACAAACAGCTTCTCTAGCAACAAAAGCATGGAGAAAGTATTCTAGAAATACTTAAAAGTTGTCTTTGAGCAGTTTTGGAAAATTTGTTACAGAAAGACTTAATTCTGTGTTACTGATCTGGAAGATGTAGGAGATAATTTCTAATCATAAAATGAACAAGTGAAAAAAAAAATAAAAAGAAAAAAACAGAGTAAAACCCAGGGAAAATTACATTGAAAAATAGGGATTTTGTTCTTATATTTTCAAATATTTGTGCAAATATTTGATTATATATTTCCAATTAGTATGAGCAGGCTTTGTGATATGCAACTAAATCCTTGTGGAAAGCTTTATAAATACTTACAAAAGCCAAATGACTGGGCATTAATATAATTAAGGAAACTTCTCCCTTCAATGTACCTTAAAAAAAGGAAGAATGAAATCTTAAAGTTTTAAAATGCTAGGAAATGAATTTATTTTATTGAATGTAACCTTTCCTTTTACCTTATTGTCCTGGTACTGCATTTGTGATTTAAATACTATACAGTAGAAAATGTAGGATTATCACAACAGATCTGTGTGACAAGGAGACTAGTTTAGAACCAAAATAAAAATCATTGCTTTCTAGGACAAATCAAATGCTTGAGGAGGACTGGCTACAGATAGATAAGGATTTGGCACAATAAACGTGAGAAGAGAGATCTTAGCAGTCACAGAAAGCAAGCAGGAGCAGCAAACAAGTAAGCAATGTATGGTGGTGGAAAAGCAATAGATGTACCATAAGAGAAGGAGAAGCAGGCTCCTGTCCATGAACAGATGCTGAAACGGAAATGAACTTTGCAGCAAATGCAAATAATGCTGAAACTTCAGTCCTCTGGGCATAAGGGCAGAAATCCAAACGAAATCAGCATCTCATTCTGATCCACCTATGCAAAGTACCCACAAAAGGGTATTGTCTATCAGACTTAGTTTATAGTTTATCATGATGCGCTTCAATACAAGTGCTTCATTTGGACTGCAATATCCACAATCTAAGGTGCTGCACTTTGGTGTACGGCATACCCAGTTGACCATGTACATTTACATATACATTCATATATATGTAAATATATACACACCTCTCTTTATTCACCAAAGAAATCACAGTGATTGAATTCTGACAGTTATAGTCTGAAGAAACATCTGCTTTTATCTAGACCTTCAAATAAATAATGTTGAATTTTCACAAGATGCAGGGCTGAACACTTGTCACATCAAAGCAACAGACCTAATTCTCACCAGCTTCAGTGAGATTATAGTTTGACCTCCTGTATCTCTCAGGCCCTCTGAAAATCTTGCTCAACCACTGTTTTTTTGCTTAAGGTTTTTCCTCCATATCCTTATTTTCTTGTGTCTGCATTGTGATTAAAGCTGATCTGCTATTTTTACAGACTAAAGGGTTTTCCATTGGAGAGCACTGGTTTAATTCCATCAGATATATTCTAGGATGTACAGATAAACAAAAATTTTTTAAACAAGTGCTTATAAGTACTTCATTTGGATCTTGATTCAGTGACTGTTTTGATTTGTGACGTTATGACCATTTATCACATCCAATGAAAACTTTATTATCCCATAGCTAGTAACAGATATGGCAAAAGAAGTCAAAAGGAAATGCATTACTCTAAATAAAATTAAGCAAGTCATGGGACTACCTAGATGTTTCTGAAGTGAAATGAGTTGGAAATGGTGTCTTGTAAGAAATTGGGTCTTTTTGTCCCAGATTGAGATGAAAAGCATTTCCAAACTAAAATGAAGATTAGAATTCCAGGTAGCTCTTCCTCTCACATCAAACTCCAAGGACTTCAGGACAACTAAAAATTATTTTCATGTTATTTTGAGTCCAATACATTTGCCCATGTTTTATACAAGATGTTTCTTTCCCATAAGGATCCATACTGAATAGCTGCTTTCCTTGCTGCCTGTTACAGCAATTATTCCCTTTGCAGCTTCAGACCTGCCCAGTGCTGATCTTCAGATTTGCCACATTTGCCAGGGCAAAGCAAAACCGTTTTGAAGAGAAGCTACCAAAATTTCTAAAGCTAGTGGTGGAGGTAGAGACAGGGTAAAAAAAAATCTACTTTCTTGTCTAAACACTTCTAGAGCCCTGCAAGTTAAGTGCGCATAAGGAAACTGTTTCTCCAAGCTTGCAGAGCTACTGTCATTGTCTAATTGCAATCATCTAGGCCTGTCGCAACATCTAGACTTTATTCTTTACATCTGGAAGTTGAAGCAGGGTGGCTCAGGTGCAAAACTCAGTCTTGTGTAGTCTGATTTACAGACTTTGAGTATGGTGTGCTGAGTACAAACTATCCCATTGGCAGAAGAATTAGTTTGGGTTGTTGTTTGGTTTATTTCCTGCATTCATGGATGCTTCCTTTCACTAGAGCAGGAGATTGTTCTTTTTTTTTTTTCTGTGATAGAATTTGATGTATTTGGTGTTCAGCCTCTTATAACATTGGTCAAACCCTCCCTATACAAACAAGCATACCATGAAATAATCTTGGACTTTGGAAACAGAGGATATGAAATGATGACCTGTTACTTATCTTGCTACTTATTCTCATGCTTCATTCAGCCTGTAAAGAAATGAGAACTCAGTCCAAGACAACACAGCTCTTTTTAAGTGGCAGTGGGATATTTATACCAGCTGACAACAGAGCCCATATGTTTGGACTATACAATGACGGGTTATTCTGCAGTAAAAACATATTGTCTACATAAAAAATGTACAAAGTGATGTTTTGCTAGACAGATAAATGTAAATACCTGAAACCCTCCATTCAGCTTGATATTGTGCAAATCATGAGGATGTACAGCACTATAAACACCAATTCTGTTAATTATCTAATCCCAGGGGTGATAGATTACTGTGAAGTATAAGGATCTATGATCTAGGAGAATGATATTCTATCTGAACACCTAATTTTCTCATTAATTAACTGAGTTTGACTTACAGGTGGAATTTAGGAGGTTGACACCTGAAGTCTGCTCCACTGCAGTGTTGCAAGAAGTTGAATACATGCCACCAGGTGAACACAATTCAAAGAAAACCAGTGTCAACCTCAAATGACTGCATCTCCCAAATTCGGTGTCTGCCTAAGACATCTCTGCATTTTAGGTATGCATTTGCCTCTTCAGACTCATTCAATATAATTTCTCTCTTAAAATAATTTTTCTACCTTTCTGTTAGAAAAAAATAATTAAAAATGAAACAAAATAGTAACAACTGACTCAAACTTATCAGATGCACTCTCCTTTGCTTATGGTTCTTTACTCTGTTGCTTAATTTGAGGGACTGAAATGGAAGTAATTTCACATATGCAGGAGATTAGATGCATGCCAGAAGAGAAAATGAAAACTTCCTAAGTCCACAGTCCACATAATATAAGCTTATGCTTATATTATGTATTGAGCTTTGTAGGAAGGTATGAAATCAAGTAAAACTTTCCAACTGTTTCAGTTTCCTGCTATATATATAAAATACACATGCACACACAGACACACATATATAAAGATATATGCTTCCTTTTGCTGAGACTACTATCACATATTTTGAACTTCTAGCTTTTCCTTAGCTTCTTTTTGTCAGTCAGCAGAGCTTCTGTAGTTTGGAAAGATATCCTGTTAAAAGGAAGAGCATAATCATATTTGTCTGCATGTGTAAAATTTCCTTAACATATATGTAAAAAAGAAAAAAAAATAAATCAACAAAGTCACAAGGATTTGAATGTAGTAAGTTGGACCTTTTTTTTCCTGTGAATATTTAGTGGCATTACTGCATTTTTGCCTATATTTCTTTTTCTTTACATTTGCTTTCAGTGAACCATCCAGGAATTAAGTTTTACTGACATGAATATTCATTCTTTCTGATATCTCCAGTGGCTTTGGATCAAGCCCAGAGCATAATTGCAAGTGTATGTACATGAATATTTACAGGTGCCAAGTTTTATATTTACATTTACGAATGCTTCACTAGAAGTGGTTTCTTCTATTTTCAGTCACAAACATGATAGTGCCATATCTCTCTTTTGACCTATCACAACAGTTCCAGTCTGAAATGATGATTATTCAGGAAAGACTGTGCATGATCAAAACTGAGTTAAAAAGATTTGCCAAAACAAAATACAGTGAAAAACTGTGAATAATAAATTCCAGGAAATTACTGTCTGAGAGCAGGCTTTCCATAGGCTTAAAACAAACATCAAATGATTTCTTTGTCAGCTTTTCTCAGTATCTGCTGCATCAAATTTCTTACTGCAAAACAGCTCACAAAATCCAGCATAATCTTTAAAGTGCATCAAACTTCTGATGTTGCATCTGTAAAGGGAATAAGCACTATAAAATTCAGACATGACATTACCTCTATTGCTCTGTCTTTCCTGCCCATCATTCACAATGAGTATGCAGCATTTCTGAGTACGGTGTATCCATATGACAGCCTGAGATAATGCCACCAAGGCTGGAGCTGAGCTGAGCTAACTTCATGACTGATAGAACAGCATACACGCAAAATAAGTATATAAACAGCAACAGAGGCACTGAAAATAGCAAAGCACTGGAGGAGAAATTACTTTTTGTCTTCTCTCTTATTGCCCATCAACAAATGTGTTGACTTTGAAGATATTTAGTACCCACTAGACTGTCAATGTTACAAGCTTGATCTGTCTCCTGTGTGCTGTAATTTTACTACAATGATCCCAGTGAAGGAATTCCACTGAGTGTCTCAGGTCAATGAATAAACAATTACAGTGTTATAATAAACCTCTATAATTAAAGTATTAAATTACAAATAGAGAAAAGAAAGAAAATTATAAAATTAAACTTGGTTTTTTGGTTTTTTTTTTGGAGTTCCCCTTTTTTTTATTTTGTTTAATTCACTCGCTACAGTCATGAGAAGATAGAAATCGGCTTCCTGTTACAGGATGGTCTCTAAACCTGCAGAAGTCCTTTTCAACAAGGGTTTTCCCTATCCCATAAGGAGCTGACATACCTGCAGGAAAAGAAGCTGTACAGCACTGCTTTTCTAGTCCTGGAAAGCAAGCAGGGGCCTGACTCTTCCCTGGCTTAAATTGGTTTTATAAGCCCATGGATGTTAGTAGATTTTTCTATCTGAGCAAAATACTGATTGCAGAGTTCATCTGTCATTTACAGCAAGGACACACTGGCATGTGAATTCATGTATTTGAGCCTCTGCTATGGCACTGAGAAGCTTCATGCCTTCAGGCAAGTCACTTGAGCATGGGGCTTCAATTTATCCTTCTACAAAATAAATATAAATAATACTGTTCTCACTGGGGTGATTTGAGGTCAAATTCTGATCTTATTTCAGCAAGACTAGGAACAACACTTCTGCAGCTGAAGGAATTGGGCTAAAGTAAAGTCACTGCAAGTGTCTTTCATTGTAAAGTGCTTTACACACTACGTACAATGAAATACAATGAATCGCAACCAACTCAGAGATAAAGCAGGCAGACCAGCTGTTACAATGAGCTAAGCACTGTCATTCAGAGGGCTGAAAAAATTCAAGGATCACAGGAGGAATGCTTAATTTGCTTAAAATTATAATAACATCTTTCTAACTGCTGCGCTTTGAGACAGAGTCTTGTGTTAAGATTATATGGGATATCTTTGCACATCAAACAGCAACGAATTTGACTCAGAAGGAGGCTTTTTTCCCTTTGGAACCACTGCTTTCAGTTTGGTTCTGCAACATCTAAGGCTAAGACCTGTATTTTTCAAAAAAATGAGGTTTTAGATGTTGCCAGCACAATCAATCCCTCAGAATACTGCAAAATCCTGTCGCAATACCATTTATCCCGGTCCCCTTTTCACAGGATGGCAATCCACACATACCGCCTACATCTCTCCACCAAGCCCTCTGGTCACTCTCCTGCCTCTCTGCTCACCCAGAGCCAGTCCGCTGCCCTCTTTCTCTCCTTCCACTCATTTCTCACCCTTGCCTCTGCTCACCACGACGGATCTCTCACTTCCTTCCCATTGCACATGCACACATTAAAACATCCACAGCTTTTACAGTTCTGAAGCAGGAAGAAAGGGCATGGCAATTTCACCCACTATACTTTTTACCATTGCAGCTTTTAGCGCACATGCTCAATCTGCCTCAGGCAGTACTCCCTGAGATATTAGTTGCAATTAAAGAAAAGACCAAAGTAATAATAAATCAATCTGGGGAAAAAACAAACATAAATCACATATCAAACACTTTTGGGAGCACACAGAAAGCAAACTGTATGTAAATCTGAGCTTGAAAATCAGCTGCTTAAAAAAACCAACCCATAATTACAACAAACACACCACCCTATGTTGTATTCCAGTTATTATCAGTTAATCTAAAAGAGGCTTACTTTGTTTCATTTTGTGTGCACACGCATCCATAAACATTCATGAACCTTTCTTAAAGCAGCTCCATTGCTTTAACCTTCATTTATTCTTCACAGCTAGAATAAATGGTTAATCTCTCAGGGGATCATGCATGCTATTTGTTATTGATTTTATAGCTCAGAAACATACTAGGGCTGCAAACAGGTTGGTATCAGATTAGGAAACAACCACTTAGAAGCAGACACCAGCTGTGCATCTGTGATAAATTGCATATATTCCTTATAAACTGCATACCCAGTTATGGTTAGTTTACAGGTTTTAGCACCATATGGATCGCCTGCTAGTGAGGTAACAACCCAAAACATAAACACCTTCCTCTTTGAAAGAAGAAACCTGTAGCTTTTCCTGTAGTCTTTTCCTTTAGACTTTTCCTTTAGAATACTGTATTATAGATTTGGAAATCATGAAAGGTTTGGCATATACCTCTGGTTTGGATTTAACATAGACTGAAGTTGTAAGAAACAATACACAAATGGTAAATAACATTAATATGCAGAGAAGCTGGAACGAATGTCTTTATTTTTTTTAGAGCTGTTAAAAAGAAACCTCTCTGAGGTTTGTACAGGGATGAAAATCTCAAACTATGTATTGCATTCCAAAGATCAGCTTTACAGTTCTATGCTTACTGTTAAAACCTTTCCAAGCATCATTTGAAGGTAAGTAAAATTGCAAATTTTTTTGAATACAGGGCAAACTTTTCTTAGACAAAAAGATGTGTTTGTTAAAAAACAAAAAACTCAGCACTTTGTTTGGCAGAATAAGGGACACAGAAGCCTTAAAAATAGGGTGTATTTCACTCAGATCTTTTCACTTGCTCTGCCATTTCTCAGTGTTGACTGTTATGTTGAAAAAACACAGAAACCCACACATATGTATATACATTCTCCTCTGATTTTCCACTAGCATTATGGACTCCAGTTATGGAATCTAGATATGGAAAGATCTGATAATTCATTCTGTGTGTTATTCCTCTAGCGCAACAAAATTGTTAACTGACACATATCTTGAGATGCTGCTTCCAGTTTGCTAAGACTTCTCACTGGAAATTGTATAGACTACTTATATGCTTATTGTTTAGTATAATCTTAAGTATCCTGCTGAACTGGCAGCATACTAAGGAAACCTTATTTCTATTTTCTTCTACCCTAGTTAGAAGCTTCCTGATATACACAGAATTATCTGAGCATAAAACTGATGACAAATCCCATAGACTAATGAATGGACATGTCGCCATGGATGTAATTCTAGCATAAGTGAAAGGTAAATATGAGGACTGGATTTTGATATAGATTCTTATATAAGTTTAAATAAGGGGAAAAGCAAAAAAAACCATCACATCTTAGTTTATGAGAACACACCGTAGGAAAAACTGAAGCTTAAATTTAAGTAGGTATTAAGATACCAAATCTGAACTTACTAATAAGCTTAAACTGCCATTTATTTGCAAAGTAACCTTAAATAAATACACATTTTGGGGCTGGATTTCAATAGCTTTTGGTTTTGATATCAGGTGTTCACAGGACCCTGCAAAAAAGAGAAGTCACCATACTACAGTTAATATTCAAGAGTCAACAGATACTTGTAAAGCTGAGTGAATAATTAAAAAAAAAATTGAATAACTTATTCAAAACTAAGAAATTCATCAACTAAATTACTTAACTAATACATCTATGAATTATGAACTGACTATGCTGGGTGAATAATACATTAATAATTAATATGAAAAATATAATTAAATTCTTCAAATTAATTACTCAGAGAATATGAGAAACCGTAATTATTCTCTACACTGTACTCAAAGCATAGAATGCCTGAGTAGTCTGTATGATCTTCAAGTCTTACATTTTTTCAGTGCAATGTACAGGATATATCTTTGTAATTATGGAGCTTTGGGGGTGATAGCTCAAATATCGCTACAGGCTAAGGATGAAGAGACATGTCATAGTTGAACAAAATAACATGTGTTTTAATAGAAATATGCAAGTATGAGGATGTATAATGCAGCCTAGTTGGAAAGACTGCCTCTGTCTCTGGAGAAATTGAGCAAGGAATGCTCACTGGAGGGAATTTTTGCTGAGCAGTCAAGATCTGGGGCTGTGTAAATTACATTTGCTGATCCTAACCATAGGCTACTTTTAATCACCATCTTGTACTGGGCCTGCATCAAAAGGTGACCATGGTTCTAGTGTGTGCAGTGACTCAGCCTTGCATCCATCCTCAGTGTTGGTGCCCAGGGCCCCACTCAGACAGAGCTGGGCGGTCTGTCCTCAAACACTCCTACAGTAGAAAGTTCGTTTTACGACACTGTTTTGCAATGACCTTCGGCATGCTTCTGGATCAAGTCACACTGCATCCAGCTGTCTGAAAAGAAGGAAAATGTGCACATGAAGGAGCCTTATGCTCATAGGTCTGCTCCAGTACTCACACACCACTTAGCAGTACAGACCAGTGTCAGCGCTCAAACGTGTGCTGTGAGAGCTGCAGGCAGTTTGAACAGCACATACAGTTGTACTTGAGCTCACGATGCTTGTCGCTGACATGAAGATGTTACAAGGGCGACCTCTTTTCTTTCTAGGATGGGGACCAGGTGGGAATGGGTGGATGTTGTCCGTAGGGGATTGAGTCCCTCTTCTCTGCTATAATGTTAACTTTTCACTGAGCACAGTTTATGAGGAGCAGCAGGGAAATCAGCTCTGCAAACTAAGAATAGAAAAAAATTACAGGGCTCTACTCAAGAACTTTCCTTTCCTGTAGTTACACTTGTCACAATTTCATATAAGATAGTATAGTTATTTCCTGATGGATTCTAGCATTCATCATAAAAATACACTTGCATTCTCTATGCACGCATAGTCTAAGGTTATGCCGAAATATGCAGCGATGCTTAGAGTGATGCCAGTGAGAGTTATGGCTTTGTATGGAGGCAGTGCTACATGCAGTCCATAGCTTAGCTCTCATACTGACTGCTGCTGAGGACAGAATTTCTTATGCGCCTAAAATATACTATATGTTTTAACAGTCGTTTCAACCCTCACCCAGTGATAGATGGGGATGATTTATTTTGCATTAAATATAAACACAGCTAGCACATTCATCACATTCTTAAGAAGAAAATGCCAATTAACCACAAAGCTAGGCACACACCCCATCCTTCTGTATAGTATTACTATCTTGAAAGCATGAGCAGTTTATAAGGTTACTTGAAAGAATAAGGAAATCCTACATATCTTTATCTCCACATGTTTGCTTTGACTCAAAATACTTTTGCTTTCAAATGTAAAATATTTTTAAAGATTCTGAAAATTAAAAAAAAACCCAACTTGGAAAAAACCCCACAACCTTTTAAGGAGCAACTTCTCCACTTTCATAGCCTACTACACTTACACACCTATTCCCCATACCCCAAACCTGAGCACTCAGGTTGTGAAATAAGTTTCCTTAAAGTCTGCAGTTTCTTTAAAGGATATTTCAAGAATCTTGCCAGTCTATGGTCTGATCTAGTTAGTTAATGAGCACATAAAAACTGTCCTGAAAGTAACTGCCCCTATGAAGACAGACCCTAAATTATTTATCCCTTGTTAGCTGATCCACTGCACTGTAATTTCCAATCACTGTCTTCTTAGTCTCTCATTCCAGTCCCAGAGCTGTCTTTATCCTCAAAATTCCCCCATTAGCCTTAATTTCAGCAATAAACTCTTAGTTTTTCCCTTCCTGTACTAGAGATGAATTCTTTCAGTTTGTGAAAGATTCCAATTAGGTGGAATAACTAATAAGATATCCATTTAATTTGATTAAACACAGCCATTTTTATTCTTTGCACTCCTTTCCATTTCCAGGAATGAAACAAACTAACTAGAGAGAAGATGTGTTTCTGGGAGCATAGCTGGGCTTCTTTTTGGGTGATCTTCGGTATATTACTGCAGGGTATGAGTCCTTAGAAATTAAAAAGTTGCTTTCCAAAGGGACAACTACTTGTACAAAAGCAACCAGTGATGTTTACATATGACGTTCTCTAACCTGCTTGCTCCTTCCTTTCCATCTCCTGACCTGAGACATGGTTCTGTACATAGGCTTGAAATTAGTGATTACATCCTAATTCTGCTAAGGATTGAGCATCTTTCCCAAAATGCTGAGTCTCCTGGATGCTAATGACATCAGTGGGAGTGAAGGAGCCTAGCTGCCCACAGGGTTGAGGCACATCTTCTTTCACTGGGAATTTCAGTTCCTGTTTATTCCTACAAATTTTCATGCCCTATCAGACCTTGAAGGTGACACAGGAGAAAATATGATGACAACAGGGCATGACAAATCTCAGGGAAGATTTGAATGTAAATACTCTCCCGTGAAATGTAGATATTATAGGAATAACCTGAACAAATCATGAAATTGACTGGCAAGGGCATGGCATCATTATCACAGTGCAATATCTTCAAGGAGAAATTGTGAAAGACCTCTTATAAGATTTATTACATTTCTGAAATGAAACAAAATATTAGACCTCTAATTTTTTTTTAGTCAAATTGCACTAGTAACTCCCTACATTCCTTCTTCCCACCCAATGAATTAGCCATTATCATATTTTTGTCTGAGATAAAAATGAATGATTTGCTTTGATTAAGGAAAAAAAAAAGGGAAAGAAAGAAAAAGAAACCTTCTGAATAACTTTGAACTACAAATCAGCCTTGGAAAGCTCTCATCAAAAACTCCCTAACTTTTAATTGCAGAACACAGTCTCTGCTGTCTCCAGACTGCAGAGTGAGATTCCTGGCAATTACTCAAAAGCAAAAATGGTAAAAAAAAAAAAAAAAAAAAAAAAAGCATTATTATTATCATAACTTAAGACACAGGTGTGGTGTGAGCATATTTATCTAAGTCAGAAGTAACAAATTTCTGAACTTTGATCCATCACTAACTCCTTCTGCTGACTTTCAGCAAATGGCATTCATTCTTTACCTCATTTCACCAGTTGAAAGTTTCTAGTAAACGCTTACTCTGCTGGAGTATTACATTTGAAAGTAGTCCTACAGTTTTGAATTTGCATTCATAGGAGCAAACACCATAGTACAATGCAGGGCAATTTGAAGAGAAGAAATCATCTTTTACTTGGAGCAACGTTTTTATAGGTCTTTGCCCAAGAATACTTTTTCTGGTATAACAGGCAACAGTAATGTTGGTAAGGTTCCAAATTATATAGCCAAATCAACTTTTAGAAAAAACCTTTCTTTTGTTTCTTTGCAGTTCCTTCATACAAAAAAAAATGAATACAACTTTGACATTTTAAATGTTCAGAGAGGAATCTGTGTTTGTGGAAAATTCCATCACCATTGCTGGATTCTTGCACTGATGATGGTAAGGAGCCTGATAGCAATTGTCCTGGTTTCAGTTGTAACAGGGTTTTTTGTCCTTCCTAGTGTCTGGTGCGGTGCTGTGTTTTGGCTTTGGTGTGGGAGTTGTACTGGTGGTGCTTCAGTGTTTTGGTTGTTGCTGGGTGGCGCTTGTTCTGGTTGGGGACTTTTTGGACTCTCATGCTTTGCCGGTAGGGAGGGTACGGGTGGCTGGGGCCGGGAGTTGAGGCTGGGTGCCTGGCCCAGGCTGGCCAGAGGGTATTCCATACCACAGCACATCATGCCCAGTATATAAACTGAGGAGAGTTACCCAGAAAGGACTGATCACTGCTCAGGTCATATTGGGTATCAGTTGGCAGGCGGTGAATACTTGTATTGGGCATCACTGCTGGTTATTGGGTTTTTTCCTTTTCCCTTTTAGTTTTATATTCTCTCCCCTTGTCATTTCCTTTATCATTATTATTATTATCATAAGTAGTAGTAGTAGTAGTAGTTATTGTTTTATATTGTAGTTTAGTTATTGGACCGTTCTTATCTCAACCCAGGAGTTTTACATTCTTTCAGTTCTCCTCCCCCTCCCATCCAGAGTGAGTAGAAGGAAGGAGAAGGTGAGCGAATGACTGTGTGGCTCTGAGTTATCAGCTGGGTCTAAAGCATGACAGCAATTCAGATGGGAAGATCTGAGAAACTAGAAGGTGACAAACAACTTGGGGAATTAGAGAATGAGGCAACGTGTGAGAAAAAAAAGCCCAATTCTTTGAATGAGTTGTGAAATGCTCTACAGAGGAGAACTTTTGCATGTATCTTTGAAAACAAATATTTTTCATTTTTTCTCAGGATGTTTCTGATTCAGTCTAATATACTTATTGCTCAGTCAGAAATGCATAAATGTTACTATTTGTAGTCATATTCACAGACAATGCCATCCAAATTTACAGAGATTTGAGAGCACAGAGGTTGCAAATCAATGGCTGTAAACATCATGTATCACAGCCACTGAACTCCTTTATGGCTCTGATTTTGTGGGGTGCCTTTGGACTTTAGGATAAGCTTTGTTATAGAGAAGCTCTGCTTTTATGCTGACTGAAATTTGAGAGTGCTCTCTTTTTAAGGACATGGATAACACTGGTGATTCTGAGTGCTAGAAAAAGTGAGAAAGCTGGCTGGTTAAGCAAGTCACTCCAAAGTGGCAGCAGGAGTGGATAAGATGATAAAAGCAGAGGGCTCTGGAGCTCAGAAAAAGGTGTAGAGGCCACCATGTGCTTTAACAGCAGACATTCAAAAAAAATGTACGTTTTTCTTTGCTCTCTGAACTTCTCTACACTCACTCCCGAAGTCTGATACATGGAGAAATAGGAAAAAAATAAGTATCAAACCCTGGATTCACTAAGGTTAGTGTAACGAGGTTGGCATTGGTTGAAACTGAGCAGAAGGCTATCCAGAAATGCAGAGCTTAATACAGAGATTCTGATTAAGTTGGTGGGCTGCAGTTCTCCATGATCACTTAAGGCTGGTTTTACCTTCCTTAGATGAGGCAAATTTCCCTGAATGGGCACAAAGGATGCAAATCTGATAAAGAAGCAAACATCAAAATAAGTGTGATGAGGAAGCCGTTTGACAGAAACCACGCATTCTTTTAGGTTCTTCGAGATCCCCTGTCTGCCTTCAATTCTCAGAGAAGCTGCAGCTAGGGCTTTCACGTTTCATCAGTCTTAATATAAGCAGCTATGAGCACATCACTGATGAACTTGTAGCAGTTTCATGCTTAACAATGGGTAAATACTTCAAGGGCTATTTCCCCCCAAAAAATGCTGACAGCTCACTTTTACTTAAGGCAGAAGCTGAGATGACACCAATGATTGAATGATCATATAGATAAGGACCCATAAATGCTGGGTCTGCCTTGGAATGTCTTACTTTATTTCTGTACTTATATCACTTTTATCAATCCCTCTACATTCAACTATTAAAATTAATCAAAATACTGTGGTCTCACAAGACAACTACCTAATATTTTCTGCAGTAATTTTCAACAGGTTAAGGCAGGTATACAACCAGCCAGGGCTCTCCGTAGGATTCCAGTTGTGGAAATGCTGCTGTAATTAGTCATACTAAGCCCACACACAAAGTCAAGCATATATGGGCCCAGCTATCACTATAATGTGGGCTTGTATGCACCCTACTTCTAAATGGCCACTGGCTGCTCTAAGTGTAAAAGCACAAATCTAGCAATAGAACAAGTATAAGATTAAAAATCTTTAAAAAATCCATTTTTAGCACTAGGTTTATTTAATCATTCATTACTTTATACAGCATCACTGAGACAGTCTGCTGGATATATTGATTTAAAGCATTTTGTTAGATATTAAAAAATCAGTAAAAGTAGCATGAGATCGTTCAGCCACAACCATATGGGATTGTTACTGAAATCAGGAAAACAGAGTTGCAATGTAAGCAGTCAAGTCAAATAAGTACAATGTGGCTTAACTTCCAGATGTTGTTTCTTAACATCTACCATTCACCTTGCTTCCTTCTCCCCATCCTTCAAATGTCCTTTGCAGATACTGAGAAAATTCAGATCATAGCTGTGGTTCTTACATACGCACATAGGAAATAGGAAAAGGATATCGCATGGTGGAAACCATTGCTACCTGTGGGAGTGACAGATTCAGGCAGCGGGTTAATGCTTCTGTGCTGGCTTTGCAGTCAACAAAAAAAAGACAACTCTACCCTGGAAGAAGTCAAAGCACCAAAGAGGTGCTTCTGCCCTAAGCCCTATTCTGGAGGAATCCATTTGTCTCCATTAGCAATATGGAGAACCCAGGGAAACAAACCTCTTAGCTAATACAGCTCCATTACTTAGTTAGAGGATAAGTGATGCGAATATACCCTCTCTCTGCTCCTTCTGCTCCCTCAAGTTTTTCATTATCAGCATGTTGCAAAATCAAGGCAGGTTACAGGACTCAGAAAAAGCTATATAAATGTCTAGGCAGCAAAGAGGCTCAGTACTCAAATCCATTTTTTTTTTTTTTTAAGATTAAATTCAGCTTTCTATGATTTAATACTCTATGTTTCATGACACAATATAGATATACAGTAGTCACTAAGAGGGAATGTTTCCTGGGCTAAATGCATGGCCTTTTTCTGCAAGGTTAATTTTGCTTTCCTCCAAAGCAACCAGTATTAGCAATGCACAAGAGCTGGACACAGGACAGGGATATCTGAACTCTTGTAGTGTGGCAATTTCTATTTTGCTGATTACTGAGTGACTCTCCTTGTTAGATTATGATAAACAACAACAACCCATATTTTTCTGTGCATGTGTCAGTGATCAGAATGTACATTGCTTAGCCTTGACCTAGCCAGGTATCAGATGAACTGTACCTTTGCCAACAAGTGCTTCTCATTGTGCTGGAGCCTATAGTTTACAAAGAGAGGCTAGGAAGCCTGGGTTTGTCCTGCTTGAAGAAAGGAAGGTTGGGGTCACCTTATTACCATATGTGACAGTGTCACAAGTTGGGGTAGAGGTGTAGTAAAGTTTAAGGACTTAAAAAGAGATCATCAGCTTCACTAGGATTGGATTTCACAAAACTTTCACTACAAGAAGAATTTTTGCAGGTGCTTGAAGCCATTGACTTTGCACATCGTGAAAGCAGAATGGAGGATGACTGTTCAGGTGAGCGCTTCAGTTAGATGCTTCTCAAAGGGTAAGCTTCTGCTTTAAGAAACCCACTGGCATTCATTGTCACAAAGCAGAGGGAAGCATCATAAATTATACATTCACAGACTTCAAAAAATTCTGAGGAAAAAAAAAAGTAAATGGCTGGATGATGAAAGAGTTTGAAGCTCCAAGCCCAACTCTTCAAAGACATCTGCGCAGCAATTTGCTACATGGAGCTGGAATAAACAGCAACCTTTCTGAAAAAAAAGCCAGTTCTTGTCCCTGTAGGTGTATTTCTGCTTTTTGAATGTGTTGGAAAGAGGGGCAGATGGAGTTGTGCAATAGTGAAGATGATGTGTGGATCTCTCAGCTTTAGTGGAACTATTTGGACTTTCACCAAAGGATGCAGAGCTACCTATTGTTTTGGCAAAGAAAAGTACTCACTCCACGTGAGTCTACTCCTCTTAGTTAATTCAGAATTCCAGCTGAAGGAATCTGTTTGTGTGGAGTATAAATTCCCAACCTAATTTAGATGTCTGAAGTTAGACACCATGAATCTTCGTTCTCTCCTTGTAGTTGAGTGTTAGCAGTCATTCAATGACAGTGAATGAGGAGTTCCTGAGTCCAAGTAGAGGCCAGCCCTCCAGACCGTGTTCAAATCAGCTGATAAAAAGAAACATGCTTGGAGAGTCACAGTGGGCAGAGGAATCCAGCTTACAGTCCCTTGTCCTAACCAGGGAAATGCCAGAAAACATGCACTATTCTAACTGTGAAGGTGAATACTCTGTCACACCTCTGCCCATGTAAAAATGAGAGCAACAGACAGAAATGTGCTAGCACTGGAGAAGAGAAGATTGATCATATTTGACTGTCAAAGAGATGCAAAAATAATAGTATTGCGCATATGGAAAAATGGATGTAGTTTTCCTGAGGTCAATTCCCCACAAGTAAGAAGTAATTAAAGAAATACTACAGCTTTGCATTTTCATTGTCTCCCTTCTCCTTACCTCCTCCTTAAAAATCCAGTCCAGGGTGTAGGAAACATGATAATACTGTTTAACTTTGTTTCTTGGAACACAGGATTTTCTATGGAGAAAAAAAAAAACCTTCACTTTTTTTTTTTTTTTTGCATTACAGGCCATTTTCCTAAAGGCCGCTATATGACCAAGAGTTATGTAGCAGCTGGTCTAAAATTGGATATGGCAGCCTCTTTAAGCATGAAGAAACCCATCATAGTTTGTATCAGCTAAGCCCTTTTTGGTTTCTGTGTGCAAACAGTTGGATACAGGAAACTGCTGTCTGCTAAATGGTCCATTCAGCTACTGTTTAGGCTTATATGCACTCACCCACTTTGCAGCATTTGAAACTGGCACGCTATGTATTTCCTAATTTAGTTAGGAAGGTGTAGGGGTATGTCATGGTTTAAACCTATCTGGCAACTAAGTACCACACAGCCACTCACATTCTCCCCAGTGGAATGGGGGAAAGAATGAGGATAAAAGTGGGAAAACTTGTGGGTTGAGATAAAGACAGTTTAGTATATAAAGCAAAAGCTGCACGCACAAGCAAAGCAAGACAAGGAATTCATTCACCACTTCTCATTAGCAGGCCGGTGTTCAGCCATTCCCTGGAAAGCAGGGCTCAATCACACTTAACAGCTACTTGGGAAGACAACGGCCATCACTTCAGCAGTTCTTCCCTTCCTTCTTCTTCCCCCAGCTTTATACACTGAGCATGAGGTGATATGGTCTGGAATATCCTTTTGGTCTGTTGGGGTCAGCTGCCTTAGCTGGGTCCCCTCCTACCTTCTTGTGCATCCTTAGCCTACTCACTGATGGGGTGGGATGAGAAGCAGAAAAGACCTTGGCTGTGTGCAAGCACTGCTTAGCAGTAACTAAAACACCCTTGTGTTATCAACTCTATTTCCAACACAAATCCAAAACATAGCCCCATACCAGCTACTATGAAGAATATTAACTCTATCCCAGTCAAAATCAGCACAGGGTGATATGATCCATTAACAACTAGAAGGAAACAGTGAGTGAAGAGGGTGCTGATCAGAATGCAACTCTAGCCCTAAGTCTTAGGAACCAAAAATTAAAGGCAAACATTAACAGGAAAATCAGGTGGGCACAGCTTTTGAGAGACATAAGTTTCAATTCTAGTTTCTTGTTGCATAACATATAATGACGTAGGTCACAGTCGAAGCTAGGGGAAGTTACTCAGAAGGAAAACAAATTTTCCCTGTCACCTCTGAAAGTTAAATTGAAAAATAAGGGATGATTAAAAAAAAATAGAACAATTCTTCAGAAAAGACAAATCTAATAAAGTTGGGAATTGTGACTCTTAAAAAAAAAATTATAAGAATATGAATCATGTAATGAGTATAGGCATAATTATGCTAATGGAAGCAGTCATGTTACTCTGGGAATGATTATGCTAAGCCTCTGAGCATGCCCTATATAAATTAGTGGTTTCCTTAAACCAGAATAGTCTGAAACAAAAATAACTATTCTTTCAGTGAGAAAAATAGAGACGTATGGGGAAGGGGAGCGCAAGGTCATTTCCCTCTACCCAATATAATATGACTATAAATATTTCAGAGCTATTGTGTATATTCAGTGCCAGGTGCCAGTCCTATTTTACCAAAGTGGAGTACAGGAGTGCTGTCAAACCCCCAGTCTAGAGATAATCTCAGATCATTATTTAGTACTTGCGTTAGAAAAACAGAAAAAAAACAACCCATCCCTTATTGAATACAGTACAAGCCCTAAGGAGCAGATTATGCCTCTAGATAAATGTCTTGCTACTATCCAACAAATATATATTACTTCTCCCCTCAAACAGGAATGCCACAATCTGCTCTAGCCTTATAATGTGGGATGCATGACACCTCCTCTGCATCAGCTCAGTTATTAACACTTGGTAACTTCCTACTCACTGTAGTCCCTTCCTGCTCACAGGGGGAGTGGGAAGCTTCTGCTTTCTTCTGTGTAGTGTACCTAACAAAGATCTAAGTAGGGCATACAATATCACAGGGAACTTCATATCCCATTTATTTAGATATCATGACCTTGACCTACTGTCGTGGTTTAAGCTTAGTCGTAAATTAGACAAAGCATGTAGCCTGCTTGTTTTCCCCCCACAACCTGTCCTTC
>WYDI02014160.1:0-13717 GCA_009867235.2 Psittacus erithacus | reverse complement strand
TTCATCAGGTCCCATGGACTTGTGCACATTCAGGTTCTTAAGATGGTCTTGAACCTGATCCTCTCCTACAGTGGGCCCAGGGTCTTCATTCTCACAGTCCTTGTTTCTGATTTTTGCAGATTTTTTAGGTAGATATTTGTTGGCACTTGGCACAGGTAAGCCGTTAATCAGGAAAATCTACTGCTGCACATGTCAACTGATGGGAGGGTGGAAAAAAAAACCCTCTTGTAAATGCAAATTAAAGAGTAAAGATATGCTGTCAGTACTGTGATTTCCGATTGGCAAATTCTGACCTCTTACCAGCCATACCTTGTACTGTGTAAAAGAATAGATACTAGACACTTTTTCCCCTCCACTTTTGTGATTACTCTGAGCACAAAAGCAGACCCAGTGATTCTCCTGAGCCCCATGGCACAGCTCACGTGATGCCACAGGCATTCGGCCTGAGACCCAAACCCAAGAAGGGAAGTTCCAGCTTCTATAGATAGCAGCAGCTGTAGTATCATCAGAGGTATGCACGGAGGTGTTAGCACTTACAGGCTGCCTGCTTAGGGCAAGCAATACAAAGCCAGGCTCAGAGTAGCAAGACACCTTTTCCCCCTTTCAAAGCAAAAATACAGAATATTACTATGTACATATATTTCTTTACATTCAGTGGGAAGTACCGAGTACTTCTGCCTTCTTTGCCCTCAGTGTGAGCCAGCAAACATGCCTGTGCTCTGCTACCACAAAAAAAAACCCAAAACAAAACAAACCCCACATACGAAACAGCAGAAGAAGGTAAATGTTAAAAAGACATTACCACAATCCCTGGGTAAATTAACACAGGCTAAAATTTCACAGGGGGAGAAGGATACAAAGATTTGGCTATGGAAACCTTTCTCTGTTTTGCATTCCAGGCAGTGACACGTAATTAGGTTAGTCTTTTTGCAAAAACTTAAGCTACAAACTCTGAGAAAATCCTGTCAACTGGGCAAAGCAGAGCGACATCCTCCAGCATCACAGTGATTATGAAGGGGACTGTCCTCAAATTTCTCAGCATGAACAGTTTTACTAGGCAAACTGCACTCCAGAACAATTCATCCCAATTCTAAAGGTGTTGCAACTGATCTCCGAGTTATCTAACCCTGGGAAATGAACCAAAAGCAGCAAGCAACAAGCTGTACGTTCACATAGGCAGCTCCTGGCAAAGCTCCAGGCATGTGAGAGCCTCCACCCTCACTTCCTGCATCATCCTCACCAGGTTATTGGCAGGATCCTGCACACAAGGATCAATCACAGCACCACTGACCAGTACCATGCACCAAGGCCCTAGGCAGTACCTCTAACTTCAATTCATCTTTTCCACATAGAAGAAAAACTACAGTAACTGTTGGCAAATATGGATCTTTCACTAACAAAGCAATATATCTACTAATAGGAAGAGGAAAAAAGGGAAAAAGCAAAGAAATCTAACTAAAGCTGGGCTTATGATTTAAAACCACAAAGACACAAGTTTAATCTGTGAGTATTTTTTGTCCCATTACCAATCAAGAATTACTGGTTCTGCCATGTCAAACACACGGGGTTTCTGTTACGCTTTCTGAAGTGTTGTATTTACACATTGTGATGATATTTTTTCTGGCTGCTTCTCTGATGCTTAAGGAATGATAAGGATTCCTTACCGCATTAAAAGGGTTTAAACTGCAATGCACAGCCAAGCAATTTGGGAAGCAATTGCTATGTTTCTAAAGTGAACTTTAATCTAGAAATGCTCATAAAAATCATATGATGGCATACGGAACAATAATGTTAATTAAATAATTTGCATTTACATAGCAATCGGTCCCAAGGGCCAAGCAT
Source organism: Psittacus erithacus (assembly GCA_009867235.2). NCBI lineage: Eukaryota > Metazoa > Chordata > Aves > Psittaciformes > Psittacidae > Psittacus > Psittacus erithacus. Next base: position 11,875 of record WYDI02014160.1, on the reverse strand, counting down.
ATAGTAGCACAAATCACATGAAGTACACCACATGCTCAGCAGCAACAGATCTTAAAGGTTTGACCTGAAGAAACCCAAGTGCATGCAGTATCTCCTTTCCCTTGCACCTTCTACCCTAAGCCCTTACATGTCCAAAGGCAGCCATCAATTTTTGTCTGCCTCAGATTACCTCGGTGCTTAACTGTATGAGAAATACCCACACCTCTAGTGCATTCTATGTTTTGTTTTACTAAGCCAGACACCAGCACACAAGTGCTACTAGGTCTTTGTGTAGCAAGAAGATGCTCCACTTATGCACAAACACTTTGCTTAATTTTCTATGCCAGGCCCTCTCCAGGTTACAAACACACAGGGGACTGTCCACCCTTAAGCCTTCCTTCATTTGTTCAACCCAACCAAAGATAACTGTGGAGATACTTAACACCCACAAGCCAGCTCTAATTCAATATTCTTGGTCAGACAGGATTTGTACATGACAGAAATAGAACTAACCGCATTACAAGAGAAATGAACTCTTTCCAAGATCCTGCCCATTTAAAGAGCAGTGCCAAGCTCCTTATATTTATGTGGGTCTCTTAACAATTTAGGAAAGAATTAGTAGTGGCAAGAACCAGAAACACTAAAAGCACACTATTGTTTTTAAATGAGGACACTGTCAAGACAAAAATACACGTATATACACACACACACTTAAAAAACATGTAGGCAACCCCATCTTCATTTGTGTTGTGAGATTTTCTGCCCCATTTATTAGCTCTGTCAGGGAAGCAGCACTAGCTAATTTCATTATTTGTTCTCTGCCAATTTGACTTTTTGGCTTCCTTCCTATGCCCTAACAGGGTTGCTCTGTTTCCAAAGAAGGGAAAACAGCCATTGCATTACTGGAGACCGGATAGCTTTCCCAAATCCAGTCTAGCTCCGTGGGAGGAAAACATCCCATCAGCATCAGGGACTGGCACCTGCAAAGCCACCTCCAGCCAGGACAAGAGCAGGTTATGGTATGGGAAAGCTCTGGAGCTGGAGCTGCTGGATGAGTGGGAAGAAAGAAAACAGTTATCTGCAGGACTGGAAAAGCTCTTGGTAAATCAGAAGGGCTAAGAAGTGGAAGTACCCAGGGTACATTTCAAATTGGAACTTCGTTATCGGAGATGATTTTGCACCATAGGATGGCAACCCATTCCACGAAGGCTGGAGCCCCAAGGCTCTGCTAGCGGAATATGTTATGCCCAGTCCACACCTTCTTCTGGCTGCTACACAAACACACCATTGACACACAGGGACAAAAAGAAACACATGCAGGCTTTCCTCATAAGTTGAAGTTGCGAGAAGTCAAAAGACTTCAGCTAGTTCCGCATAGGTGCAGCTTTGATCTAAATCACCCAGTTCAACCCCATTTAAATCAAAAGAATGTTTTAAGTAATGCTGATCCTCATAAGCCTGAAGATCCCAATCTTCTGTAACACACCCCTTTATCAGACCTATCTTGCCTCTTTGTTTCCGGCAAAAAAAAAAAGCACCCAGAACCCATAAAACCAAAATAAAGGATAAAGAACTAATGAAAGGTAGGCCTAATCTAAGTACCACAAGTTTCAAAGGGCTTTGCATATGGCCCAGTGCTGCCACAGTGTTTTTCACATCTGTGGGGCATTAAAGGAAATAACCAAATCTTGAAATTAAAGTTGGGTGTCCCTTGTGGCACTGCGAGGAACTAAGCCTTTTTCCTTGCCCCTTCATTTTCTTTTCATCTTCAATTTTGTTTGCCACTGCTAACTTAATATACAGGAGTTAATTTCTTTCCTGACTTGAGGTACCACTAGGGGAATATTGTGTGTTACTGTGGCGGCTGGAAGTCATTACATCTATATAAAAATTAACCTGTGGCACCACTCTAATCTCTTGGTTTTTTCCTTTACCTTTTTCTCTTTTTATTTATACAAAAGCACCTGCCTTATTAATAGTAGGGTTGGAGTGATTCTTAATGCAAGTAACTGAAACTCTAACTACGTTAAATATGCAAATACAACCCCCCTAAGCATTTCCCTAAATCAGTATAAATAAAACCCTAATCCTTGAGCTGCAGATGTACGAGTTATCCTAAAGCAATGTGGTGCGCACCAAGAAGAGATTGCTTTTCCATCCCACTCACCTTCATGATAAACCTTTCATATGAAATCAAATCTCCTATTGAAGCCAACCTCACAAGCAAAAACAGAAACTAGTATTTATATTTCAGAAACAGATATAAGACTAAACCCTTGAGGAAACAAGTTAAATGGACTGAAAAAGAGAAAATGATGGACTGAAAACAATTTAAGTTGTTGAACACATTAAACACAGTGGTTACCTAAATTCAGACATTCAACCCATTAATCCTTAAACTCCTCATTTCTGAAACAAACTCTTCCATGCTCAAATACATTGCAGGTCTAAACATGGTAGGGGTGGGGGGAATCATCCCCCAAAGCTTGCTAATCAGAGTATTTTCATGTATAACACTCTTCTTCCAGAAGTGTTACGAGTATATCTGTGCTATTTTCCTAAATGTGTAGTTCTTACAAGCAGCAGGGAAAATTAGCCTGTGCTGAGCTCCATGCTGTCACTGCTAGACCGCAGTTAGTGCCCAACGTACCATTTTAAAGCAAGATGAGGTGTTTCTACATAGCAGTGTATTTTTGAGACTGCTGTGGTCGCACCTTCGAGGTCACCCGGTAAAGAAACAAAACTTGCAGGCATGTGCTCATCCCACAGGTGTGTAATAATCTATCCAGCCACTGTCCATTCAAAACCATTTCACCCGTTCTGGGGACACAAAAGGCACGAAAGCATATTTTTTCAAGATTCAGTGCCCACAAGAGATCTCACCGGGAAGCTTGGCACAGGAGATGCTGTGCGTTTTCACCTCCCCTGACACCTCAAGTGAACGTGGTGATGCTAGAACATGGACAGCAAAAATATAACAACAGAAAACCCTCAAACATGCTGAAAACAGAACATGTTCTATATGTTAACAAACAATATGCGATGGCATCCCTAAGGACTATAGCAAACTTCCTAATCCATGGCAGAATGCAGTTTCCCACCTGAAGAGCGGCACAAAGAAATTCTAGCCACTCCAGACAGGAAACTGGCTTCATCAGGGGCCCAACTTAAACACCTCCACACAAATGCACAAATATAGGGAATACACAAGAAGAGCTAGAGACGTGCACTCACCTGCAAGGCCATGATCTTACTGGCATCACAGAGATGAGATGAGATGGCTCCTATGCCTGGAATGCTGGAAAGGAAGCATACAAGCCCTTCAGGAAGGACAAGCAGGGGAGATGAGGAGGGGGTGTCAGCCCTCTATGTCAATGACCAGCTGGAGTGCATGGAGCTTTATCTGGGGATGGCCGAGGAGCTAACCAAGAGCTTATGGATCACAATTACAGGGAGGGCAGGGACAGTATGGGGGGGCATCTGCTAAAGGCTACCTGACCAAGAAGACTAAGCAGTCAAGACCCTCTATAGACAGGAGCAGCTTCATGTTCACAAGCCCTTCTCCTCATGTGGGACTTCAACCACCCCAGTATCTATTGGAGGGACAAGACAGCAGGGCATAAGCAATCCAGGAGGATCCTGGAATGTGTTGATGTTGGACCTTGTTCTCACTAACAAGGAAGGAGGGCAGGAGCACCTCTCCTATAAAGACAGGCTGAGAGAGTTGGAGTTCAGCCTGGAGAAGAGAAGGCTATGGTGAGACTTTAGATCAGTTTCCAGTACTCAAAGGCATGTATGAAAGCTGGAGAGGGACTTTTTGCAGGGGCATGTAGGAATAGGGCGAGAGAATGACTTTAAACTGAAAGAGGGGAGATTTAGATTAGATATTAAGAAGAGATTCTTGACTACGTGAGTGGTGAGACACTGGCACAGGTTGCCCAGAGAAGCTGTGGCTGCCCCACTCCTGGAAGTATTAAAAGCCAGGTTGGATGGGGCTTGGAGCAACCTGCTCTAGTGGAAGGCGTCCCTGCCTGTGGCAGGGGGCTAGAAATGGATGAGCTTTAAGGTCCCTTCCAACCCAAACCATTCTGTGATCCTATGAAGTATGTTCAACACCAAGGATCTGAGCAGCTTTTTCTAATCAGAGAGGGATTACTTTTACTAAAAATCAACTCATCTGAAGACTAGTGCCCAGCAAGGCTCCCACCCTCACCACCTGAAAGCTACCAGCATCTTCATAAGCACTCCATCCAAAAAAAGATGCCTCAAAATATGTATCAAACCATTGCTGGGTACCAACCTTCTCTCTCCACAAGCTACAGAGGGAGGACAGTGTGCCTGGATCACGCTACACTCCCATCTCATGAATACTGATGTTCAGCAAGGTGAAGCCCAGCCTGGTGGACAAATCACCCCAGCAGCACAGCAGGATGGCTGTACTTTCCATATAGCTAGTATTGATTCAGGCTAGAAAGGAAAGCCCTGGGTCACTGGGGGCAGCCAAATGTTTTCCAAAAAATGGACATAATTAAAATTATAGCTCTGCAAGAACCTGAGGTAAGGAAAGGTGCGAAACCACAGTGTGTTTCTGACTGCTCTTGTGTATTTTGCTACGCTGAGATTAAAGGGCAGGTCACTTCCCTGCCAGCTCCCAGAGAGAGGGATATGTATTTACCAAGGCAGTTAACACAGAACAAGTTACAGCTGGGAATGTAACGCACTAGCAGTCATCACCTTGGTATACCCTCTAGAAGCCTGAAAACTTACCTGACACTTTGGAACTGCAACACACACATTTGCCAGCCCTGTGCTCCCTCCTCCTGCATCCTCCTTCACTGTCCACTGAGCAAACTTGCACAGACTTGTTCCCTTCTTCAACTGGCAACTCCTCCAGCCAGGGAGCGCATCCTTCTCCTCTGAGCATCTCGTGACTAACACAATCCGTAACAGAGCCCAGACACAAATTTAAGTGTAATCCAAAGGACACCTTCACATCAGATCTGCATGGAGACATGAGACTGCATCTCAGGCATCAGGGCAAAAGGCAGCTCTTCTTTAAGAGCCAAGCAGAGATGCTGCTGTGGGGCCCTGCTGCAGGATAGAATGTTTTGGTCAGGGCTACAGGCCATGCTTCTGATCTGATCCCATTCCCTTGGGTGTATGGCTTGAAGGGAGCTTGCAGCAGCCCGCCATCATAAGCCTTAAACAGTCTGAAATGCATCATTACTGTTCTCTAATGCAACTGCGTTATTGTTATCACTCACAAATGAAAGTAATCAGGGAGCCACTCAACATTATAGATTTTTTATTGTTTTCTTAATTCCACAGGACCAGCATCTTACATGTTCTATTCCACCTAAAGCTCTGCTTTATTCCCTGTCCCAGGCATCTGTACTGTAGCAGTTGAGAAATCAAACACTGCAGCACCTAAGCACCTTGAGGCTAGAATCTGAACTTGAAGAGTTTTCTTCCCTGTTTTCTTCTCCTAAAGCTATTTCCAAAGAGGCTTAAAAAGTGAGAACTTTTTAATGTATTTAGTTTTTTGCATCCTCCCCAACTCTACCTCCTTTCAAAAATATGATCCTTCACAAAGACCTTTAGGGATCCCATCTTTTGATTTATCTGAAGAATACTGTAGTGCAAAAGTAGAGTGTCAGAGTTTGGGGATACACAAAATGATAGAACTTCTGTTCCACTGACTCTCCCTTTCCTGTAATAAACTACAGTTGCACTTCCCAAAGATAGTAAGACAGTTTTTCTCCTGCTATTCAAACTGTTCAGTATCCACCCACAAAAACTGAACCAGACACCACTTTTTACTATTATTGTTTGGTATCTTTCACACTGGCACAAAACCTGATGAAATCCAAAGCATTTCTTAGGTTTCATCACTCAAGTTGCCATTAGCACAGTTTTGATCATTACATGAACTATTTATTTATTTTTGCTAGACTGTGTTCAGTTATTACACTCATTACAGGCAGTCTCTATGGAAGCAAGATCGCTACTGCTTGGACCCAGCCAAGAGGTAAAATAAGTGAAGCAAGGACCATAAGAATGCAGGGGAAGACAATTTTTGTTACAACCTGACAGCAGTGGGGTCACTCTAGGGATGTTGTTCAACAAACAGTTTATTAACTCGTAACTCTGTTTTCAAAGATACAGAATTTCAATTTCTTAATGACTTCATTGCAATATGTGGTTCTTCATCATTTCAGAATAGGCCATTACATTCAACATAACCTATGCAGCACTGTACTGTAGGCTGTGGCATCCGTTTTATGAAATTCTACTTTGACAGCTTACAGAAAGTTGTGATAAAGCCTCTGCCTTTCCCCCCCACCTAGTTTTGACACAAGCTGAACATTTCTGACATCAGAGTTCAAATGAAGCTATCCTGTTGCATATTCAGAAACTGTGAACCTCTGTTCAGATGCCAAATCTGCAACATTAGCATCTTCTTCGGCCTTCCCTGATGCACATACTGGACTTACAGGCTGCTTCTCTGAGTCCATAACTGGTCCTTGTGCATCCATAACATACCTGTGCAGCTGGACTGTGGCTGAGAATGAGAGTTCAACTCCAACAAACAAAACAACCCATTCCCTTTCTCCCAGAAAGACAGAATTTGCCCAGCTGAGAGCATGGTCCAACAGAGCAAGATACACCAAATGTACACAATGGGCTGAATCTTCCGTGGAAGGCTTACAGGCAGGAGTAAATTAGGCAAGCCAAAGAAGGTCTAACTTCAAGTTCTAGTACACCAGCACTTCCAATTTCAATGAAATATACAATGTGCAGGTTGCACTAGCTTCCTTTTTCTCTCTAAAAACCACCTGCCAATCTGATAAAAACTGCAATATTTGTATTCAGCTCAACCTTTCAGCACATAAAAGCTTGCAAAATGGAGGAAAAAGAAGACTGATTTGCCCTTCTCTTTGCAAAATCCCACAGAGCTCCCTCCAGGCCATGGAGACAGTGGTTTGTGCAGCCAGTGCCCCCCAACACTGGGGGCCGCTGGTCCATGGCTCACAGGAGCATCGCATCTCCCTCTGATGCTGTTTCTGTATGCTAGAAGCAGCAAACCAAAAGCAAAGCCTGGGTCACGACTGAAGGAGAGCCATGCTGATTGCCGAGTGAAGCATCTTTGGTGCTGTTGCCCAAACGTCAGGGAAGGCTGAAGTACACACTTAGTTTCCCTATATAAATGCTGCACTTTCACCTTGATGGCACCGAAGTTTCACAGAGGAACCAAATAAAAGGCAGTAATGGCTCTGAAATTAAAGCATTCACTGTCTACATTTAAGATCTAATTCCACCATGCAAAATTAGTACTGGCTTTGACAAACCATGCATAAAAAACAGAAGCTCCTGGTGGGAACAGAAAGTCCGGCGTTTGGGGTGACCCTCATCCAGAGGTTATATGCTCTTTCCTTTTGTTGGGTGAGTTCAGTCTGGAGGCTCACAACATCACTTCTGTGGGGAAAGGTCATTGCCAAGTGGTAGCTAAGCAACAGCTGAAGAGTTGTGGCAGCCAGAAAAAGCCACAAGGCTTTGTTTTGTTAAAGTTAACTTTTTAAGAAGTGATGGACAGTCCTCGGAACAGCCAGTGACATCCCCCACAGGAAGCCAGTTAAGGTGATTTCTTTTCATTTCTTAAGTAGTTTACACGTTTGAGCCAAATGAAGCTAGGAACTAATCTGGTAAAATACTGAACAAACACAGAAGAGCTACTTGAATTTCTCCCTGATCATGTTTTATATTACACCAAAAATTCCAACTTCCATAAGACAACACTTTGAGGCCAGTGCTGTTGCTCAAAGGAGAGCCTGCTCTGTGCTCCCTTCTGTGCCACTTCACAGCACCCATCTGCTCCAGCCAGGACAAAGAAAAACCCAGTCTGTCCACTGCTCACACTGCACATGTGTAGTGCACAGGGGCACCAGCCCCAAACCCTTTCACATCACAGAGCACAGGTCAATGTGGATGGAGATCCTCCCTTCGGCTTCACTCCAACCACTGCTGCATGAACGCAGATCTCAGTTACAGCTGCGCATCCAAGAGTGAGCCAAACATTCCTCTGATTATCTGGGTAACAACTGCATTAACCCAGTCTTTGGGAGACTTTGGCCATGTTAAAGCCTCAAGTTGTATAATGACTGAAGTTAACTGCCATGCAGTTTATTAATCATTTTCGTCCTTTATTGCCCCTTCCAATGAACACCCCAAACTTCATTACACAGTTGGGTTCCCTCTTCGTTTGCTTTTCTCCCAGCCCTTAGATCACTGGCTACCACAGCTTTAAATGGAGGAGCAGGGGATGTCCACACACTATGGAAGATCACTGCTGAAATCCAGGTGCTGCTGCGCTGCCAGTGCCTCTGGGGCTGGAAGGCCTTAAATCGGTATCCTGGAGTGCCTTCTGCAATTCAGGCAGCTAGATATTGAGCACACACTTCAGTAGCCAAGAATTTACATGCTTTTGTGCTTCATCTGTGCTTTGACTCATCCACCTGAAGCATTTACTCTTTGGTACAGTCTGAACTGTCTGCATAACTCCTGATGCCCAGTCATACCCAAACCCTCTGGGCTCTATTGAAATAGTAGTAACAAGAGCAGAGAAGACAAAACCTTCCAGCATCTCTCCCCCAGTCAAATCCCATGCCAGGAACAGGGACACAAAGGAAAGGGGTGAGAAACGCATTCCGGCTGGCTGGATCCTTGTTGCCTTCAGCTCCCAACGCAGCCCTGAGCCATACAAACAAAACACCGTCAGGGCAGTCTATGACCTACTTTCCCTCCCTCACATGGGGTACTGTGCCATTGTGAAACTGCCACTGGATCTCAGCTTCATAAGGATGACAAGAAGGGTTTCAAGCCGCCACCTGCTGTGCAGCCAATGGTGCGAGGGCAGCCGCTGCCCCAGCTCCATGCCTTCTGCTGGGAGCCTCTGCACGGGGCAGAGGTGCAGCTCACACAACAACCCACTCACATCCCCAGAACTGTTGCATCTCTCTCCTTCCCCTCAAGATCTACCAAGAGAACTATCTCGGAGTGACTGCACTGAAGTTTCTTGCACATCGTTTCTTGCCTGCGAAGAAGTTTATGCTGCTGAGACCCCTGCCACCTCCCTGCTACCTGGCATGGAGATGATCGTGCCACCAGTGCCACAGAAAGGCAAAGAACCACCGTTCAGATATGACCATTGGTATGTGTTGCATACAGAGGTCCCACAGAAGCCAGCCCTACAGACAGGCAAACAAGATATAAACAAGTATTGGAGCAGTTTAAGTGGAAACACTGGCGCCTAGCACAGCTGAAAGTGACCCAGTGAGCGCCTAACTGTGGATTTGGGAGCCTAACTTCAAGCACATGGGTTTGACAAGGTTGGATGAGGACCCGCATAAGGATCTCAGAACACAGCATCTGCACTTCATGAGAGCTCACAGCAGACAGCCAAGCCTCCTTCAGGCACCAGGAGACTGGTCCTGCAGAGGAACCCCCTGCCCGCTGTGCCCACATCACCTCCAAGTAAGACATTTTTGGGCAGCCATTGAGCAGTGCCACCTCAATGATGCATCCACCTTACCAGAGCAAGTCCATGGGTTGAAGAGAGTGAGCTTGGCCCATTTGCACAGATGTGCCCCGGCTGCAACCAGTGTCAGCAGTTTCTACACAGCAAAAATGCCTCTCCTTTATCAGGGCAGGCTTGAACTCAGGCTCACTGAGACATGGCCATTTCAGATCCCAACTCTCATTCATCTATGGGAAGGATGTCCAGGCTGTCTTCCCCGAGGGCTAATGACAGTGTTCCCCATCGTTACCCTTTCCCACTTATGCTTCAAGCCCAAGGGAAACCTTCGAGTCTATACTGGTTAAAAACCAGTTCAAGCAGGGGTCTATTATGTTAACTGAAGGTAAGCCTCATTCAGTGGCTCCATATAATATAATGTTAAATGAAAGGGGAATAAGGAAGGAATAGAATGATCCCTAGATGTTTTTCTTTTCCTTTCTACAATTACAGAGTAAGAAACAGCCATAACTCCCACCAAACATCACACTTAACTATCCTGGTCTAAATGCACTGAAAGCTATTATAATATTTTGATAGTCTGATACTTACTGAGGGTAGCAGTGTCCCCTGGAGCACTCCTCCTGTTTCTGCAGAGGGACTAGCTGTGTAATACTATCTGGGTATTGCACAATCCCCTTCAAAAACAACCAACACACAATGCTATTAATGTAATGAGCTGATTAATCTTTTCAGACTCACTTAGCATGAAATAATCACCTGGATGCAGAATGCTTTCTCCACAAAGAGAGTGCTCTTCAAGTGTTTATCCAGCACACTAATGCAAGGGATACCACCAGCAGTCCAACTGGTAGTCAAGAAGGAAAGCAAACAGTGCTGCTGAGCATGCTGGGGACATGCAGGTATCGGAAAATACATTTATAAACAAAAAACAGAATACTTGTCCCTTTGCACTTACCACCTCCTCAGGATGACACAGTTCCCATTTTCTAACTATAGACAAGTTTTAAAGGAATATATTAAAAATGCACACACAAGAGTGATTTAAATGCATTCAAATGTCTCTCAGAATTTAAGGTCAAGAGCACGCTGCTTCACTCATCAGTTCAGACCATGAACAAATTCAGGCCAAATGGCTCCTGGATCAAGTGTGCCGTCACTAACTGAGTTACAGCACTTCTGCCAGAGGCACCCAGTTGTGAAAGCAGGTGACAGCCATGCATCATACTTCTGGATGGGTTCTTCCCAATGGGCAATTGCTCTTACTGTGAAAAGAAAAATTCAAGTGTGCCTTATTTCCTTCAGTTTTTCTTTCTAGAACACTGGGTCTCATTACACCTCCAGCTGACAGACTGAAGTACCACCTAGTCTCAGTAATCTTTTCCCTATGAAGGCACAAACAGAACAGACAGTGAACAAATACCTTTTTCAGTATTACTTTAACTTTCGTTGCATCTGAGAGTGGGCTGCAGGGTTGGCTGCGTTTTGTGGGGTTTTTTTTGGTTTCTCAGAAAAACAACGCCTACTTTCTGCCTTGCAAAATTACAGGGTTTGGTCATCAGGTGAACTTTCCTTAAGCTCCCAATTTTCGCTCACATTGACTCCTCCAAAGCTTTTGTTTTCAAATCACTTGCTTATAAATGGTGTAAATGGTGTAAGATGCCAAGACCCTCCTCCCATTTTCACTGCAACAAAGATGAGTGGAACATATGCAGCAATCAGAAGGATATGGAGCAATATACAAACAAGCGGGCAATGACTACTACTTGTCTTTAATAAAATGCTGGGTTTGAGCATGTCTCCAGCGAACTGAAACCTCTGATAGCTCCACCAAAAGATTTCCCTGAATCAATGCTCAGGATAAGACCCTGCTGCAGTGTTTCAAAAATTAGTGTGAAGCGGTTAAGAACTAAAACAAGACAAAACACCATGTAAATGCAAGACAGCTAGAAAGCACACAAATTCATTCTGCCAACTTACAGAATCATAGAATGGTTTGGGTTGCGAAGGACCTTAAGATCATCTAGTTCTAACTCCCTGCCATGGGCAGGGACACCTCACACTAGGCCAGGTTGTTCAAGGCCCCATCCAACCTGGCCCTGAACACTGGCAGGGATGGGGCAACCACAGCTTATCTGGGTAACCTGCACCAGGGCCTCACCACCCTCACAGTAAAGAATTTCTTCCTTATATCTAGTCTAAATCTCCCCAGTTTAAGTTTGAACCCATCACCCCTTATCCTACTGCTACAGTCCCTGATGAAGAGTCCATCCCCAGCAACCCTATAGCCCCCTTCAGACACTGGAAGGCTGCTATGAGGTCTCCACGCAGCCTTCTCTTCTCCAGGCTCAACAGCCCCAACTT
>WYDI02014158.1:0-12760 GCA_009867235.2 Psittacus erithacus | reverse complement strand
CTCCAGTGGAAGGTGTCCCTGCCCGTGGCAGGGGTTGGAGCTGGAGGAGCTTTAAGGTCCCTTCCAACACAAACCAGTGTCAGATGCTATGATTTATAGGTCTGGATTAGAAACAGGAGCTTGTCACACATTACTCTGCACCCAAAGCTTAAATCACAACAGGTCAAACTTCCTTATTTCCTTACAAGTTTAGCAACACCCCCAAAGAAACAGAAGAATGACCTACATCAAGGGCATGATCAAATGAGAACACGAAGCCACTTGCTTTTATGGCTCCTAAACTCATCCTTTATCTTCCCAAGTTAACAACCATTGCATTAAATAGCTGCAACAGTCAGCTGTCAACCAGGGTTTAAAACAAGGCAAGAATGTTATCTTCTACAGGGGCTTTCACTCTTTACTGATAATTACCTACACACAGCCCATTAGCACTGTATTGTGGAATAGCATCTTCCCCTTCTGCTGCGCAACACCAAGGTCTGGAAAGCCCTTTGCAGTCTGGGCTTGCTCTCTGGACCACTTCTTATTTACAAGCTGTCGATGCCTCGTGGAGAGGTTACTAAAGGCCATCTGCCTACAGAATTCTTGTTTATATTCCTCTCGCTTTATCCTTAGGAAAAACAGTTGCATAAAGGCAGAGGTATTTAAAGCCTGACCCATCCTCCCTCATCCTGCTGGAAGCTATAATCTGTCTGCGCTATCTCAACTGATATTTGTGCAAGTGATTATGTCGGCCAAACAAGGGATTACGAGTCTGGTTTGGGGAGAGAGCAGCATGAACAGAGGACGTCTGAAGGGACAAGCTTTGTTTTGTTCCAAGTAAGATTCCTTGAACTAAAGGGAGAGAGAAGAAATGCATCCTGCATAAAGGGCAATTGTTTCCCAATGGAACATTTTGTGTTTTTCCATTAAGCATGAGCTGCTCTGGCTGTTATGGAATATGTTATTAACAGGTCTGTTAATGCAACTCCAGCTCCAGCACTGCCTGCATGAGGAAAACAAAGCCAGCACAAGCCATCCTTTTGTCTTTTATTTTCTCCTTTCACACACACAGGATGAATCAGAACATTATCTTCCAGTTTTACGGATACTGGATGAATATTTCTGTGTCTCTTGCATAAAAGACAATTCCTCATATGAACTTTTCAGTTTCTTCCTGCAAATAAAGGGTGGGATGTGCCAGATTTGGCTTCCTGGGCACTGACCCAAGGAATACATATTGGTTCATGACATAACCTTTGCTCACACAACTTGAAAGTCTTCAGGAGACCAGGCAGAATCAGGGAAACAACTACACAAGATGTCTCACAGGATATTTAAGATGCAAGATAAACAAGCTCTGGACCTTTTACCTGAGGAGCTGGCCAACTGAAGAGACCTATCGTCATCCATGGCATGTTTGAAGCCATTCAGTACGAGCGAGGACAAGCCATGCTCTTCAGATAGCCAAGAACACTGAGTTACTTTTGGGCTGCACAACCCCAGCGTGTTGTCTGTCTTCTCAGCTATTCACAGCGCATCAGGCCTCTGAAGGCACTAAGCAGGATCATACATCTCTGCCCAAGGACCAGCTTTCCCTTCCTAGGAAATAGGAAGGATACAGAACATGCTAGTCATCTATAACATCACATGTGACAGGGACCTTAAAGCTCATCCAGTTCCAATGGCCTGCTACAGGCAGGGGCACCTTCCACTAGAGCAGCTTGCTCCAAGCCCCTGTGTCCAACCTGGCCTTGAACACTGCCAGGAATGGGACATTTAAGTGCCCATAAGAACTTCCCATTTAGCACATCCAGTGTGAGAGGGAAGGAAACTTCGTAATGTGTTGCATTCTGAAGTGTGAAAGAAGCACAACCACTGCAGAGAACTAATCAGACCATCCTACTGAAACAGATAAGAAGGAAAATTATCAACACTGTCTGGTGAGATACATTTTTAAGTTCATTCTGAGTCCAAAATTACACAGTTGGAATGCAATAAAATTGCCCGAGAGAAGTATTTGATCTCAGTTTTAGATGGCAACAGCATGCTGAGAGAGGTTGAATTCCTTACCATTTTTATAGCACCGGGGTCCCGCAATCTTTTGCTGAGGTTGGAAGTGCTGTTTAACAGGACTTTGCCTCGCTGCTGGTGTCAAGGACAAAAGCAGAATGCCATAGCACAGTGCTAGGCAAGTGAGGCATTATTCCTGCTGTAATATTTTATACAATCTGCAGATATTAAAAGATCTAGTTTCAACCAAGGCATCATGAAGCTTGTCTTCTACAATACTGGGCTGCCAAAAAAATAAGGCTCCCCATTAAGAAGCCTGAATAATTATTTCTTGTCTGCATTTCTAATAGGATGTTGCTAGCCTGATACACAGCACACTACATTTCAGTTAGAAGGATGAAACATGAAAGTCATGGCAAGCTATTGCCCAAATCCATTGTATCAGTCACAACTGATGCCTAACTGTAAGTAAAATCAGGCTAATGGGAGTAGAGCCAGGGGTGCTATTACTGTCATGTTCAGTATGTGCTGTACCCCTCTGGCTTGATCCACTCTGGGTTTATTCTGGTTTTTAATCTATCAGCAGCACACTGATCTCCAAGAAGCTGCACAATTGTTGCCTTCAGCTAGATAACACACTTCAAGAGCTCTGTCACCTCAGAGCTGACAGCATCCCTGTTTCCGAGAAGCCACTTGGAATATTGAGCTTTCTGCGCTCATGCAACAGGCATCCAGCTCAACTCGAGAGCTGCTTCTTATTTCAGTGCATGCAGCACTGAGCATGGAGCATGGACCTTGCTTCTTTCCCCACAAGCAAGTATTGGGATTCAGTTTTCAGAGTGATAACTGATTTGTCTCCCAAAGTAATTGTAATTACTCCCACTGCAATTAAAAGGACAAGGGCAGCAGCCATGCTGTCCCCAAACCACATTACAAATATGTTTGAGCTGCAATATTAGGGAACTGAGCAAGCCCTTAGAACCACACATTAAAGACATTGCAGATGTGCAGAAAAGCATCCAAAAGCGCATATTTGCCTGGACATTTGAGATTTTGCCTTGTGTAGAGCACCCAGCATCAGCATAATCCACCTAAGCCCTGTTAAGTGATTGAGCTCTCCACTGGAAATATCGACTCTCCACAACAAAGCACTAACTCAGTGCCTGAGAATCTGACCTAATGAATTCCCAGCACTGCTACACCACTGCATTTCCTCTCTTTTAGACTTTCCCATGTTCTTGATTTCACGGGATTTCTCTAATAAGCTTGTGTCACACCTCAGTCTCATGGAATTGCAACAGAATAATTCATTATCAGCCAGATCCAACCTCCCAGATAAGGTTAATGCCAAGGCAATATAAAGGCCTCTTTAGCAGACAGTTGCTGTTGAGGAGTCTTGGCTCTAATCAAGGCTCAAATCAGTTCTTGCTTTTAAGAGCCAATTAGTTTTATTCTAGAACAAATGCCTTCTTCATCTTTGAGCTCAACCAACCATATGACAGGGAGGGAACAGTGAGCAGAGGCCAGCGAAGATAATTTGGACACCACAGTTGATAATACTGTGGAAAAATACAGCAATAGGTTTGACAATGTGCACTGCAAGGAGTGAAATGAGAGGTATCCACCCAGTTGTAAGACAAGCATTACATTGCTATGTGGCTACTGGGCTGTGACTTCCTAGCATGATGAAGCTAGTTCATAGGGAAAGGCAATGTCTTAACTCCATAGTTAACTAGTTGTAAAAGAAGGATGCAAAGCTGCCTGCCAAGGCAGGAGAGAAGACTGGAGGGAACACTAAGAGACAGGTTGGCAAAGCACAGGGAAGAACTTGCTTGGCCTTGTGCTGCACCATATGCTCAGCCTCCCAGAATAACCCAAAATCAGCTGCTCCTTTTCAGTCAGGCATGTTCCCTCAAGCCACATTTCAAATGTCACTCCAACCACCTTTCCAAGAGAAAAAGAGACACTTTCATGTAATTGCAGATAACAGGCTTTGCACAGCAGCCTAGCATTATGCAACTTTATATCTCACAGGCTGGATGCAATAAATCAAGCACTTCAGTTATCACAAGATTCAATTTGGTAATTATGCTAGATGCAGTTGGAAAGATTTGAGCAGATAGGATTGTGGTTTTCGACTCCATATATCACAGTCAGGAATGCAGAGGAAGCCTTTAGTGAATGCTCAGGACTGACAAATATTAATGTTTAGATTGTGTCTAAAATTATAGGTAAATAATAAACAAAAATCTTTTATTTCTTTAAAACTTAAAAGATGCTCTTTTATATTCCTCAAGTAACCTGATGCCCAAAAGGATGTTCAAGGTTCTCATGGTCCAAGACAGAACTGTACAAAATGCTCCCAAGACAAACCTGATTCAGCTCCATGGACCTGCAATTGTAATATGAAGTTTACCTGGTCCCTGTTTGCTAATAGCACTTGATACGCAGCAGGGAAAACAGGGACAAAGACAGTGTATATTCATCTAAAGCATTTCTTCGACGAAGGGTGAGCAGTAGACGGGAAGATGTACAAATTATCTGGCTGCAACAGCTTTGAGGGGCAACCCTCTCCTAGAGCTTAGAGACGAGGAGGCAATCCCCTATTAGCAGTTACTGAGCTGCGAGGCTGTGCCTCTGTTATTCCCATCTTGTTTGTCATGATGGCAAAACACCCCTCATCTATCGTAACTGCCAATAGTGTATAGCAAATGCTGGCCATGACCTAGGGATTATTATGGGAAATATCCTTCCATTACTTGGTTAGAGGCCATTAAGTTCTATTTCCTGCAAGAGCAGCCAAAAAAGACTTCTGTTATTAGAGGTGATTGAAGCTGTTTCCTGGGAGAGAAAGGACATGAAAAATCTGGGTTTGAAGTGGTTACAACAGAAGGTATAAAAATACATGTATTTTGCAGAACTGCCAGGAATTCACAGTTAATGATCTATGGTTTAGCTGTGTTTTTCTGCACATACACCTACAAAGGGAGTTACTGGGAATTTTTATAGGATTAACAGAGGTACTAACACAATTGAAATGGCAGTTTCCTACAGCTGTTGTCTAGGGAATATAACTAGTTGAAGACTTCCTGATATGGCTAATTCAAAGCACGAACATCTGATGGACCAAGTCTTTCCTGCTCTTACCTGATATTTATTCCACACAAACATACATCCATTCCTGAAACTACCACTTAGTTAAGACTAAAATTTCAGGAGCAGAATCATCCAGATTGGCAGAAAAATAGAAAATCACAGAATCCCTGACTGGTTTGGGTTGAAGGGACCTTAAAGCTCATCCAGCTCCAACCCCTGCCACGGGCAGGGACACCTTCCACTAGAGCAGCTTGCTCCAAGCCCCTGTGACCAGCCTGGTCTTGAACACTGCCAGGGATGGGGCAATTACACCAGATGATCTTTAAGGTCCCTTCCAACCCAAACCATTCAATGACTCTATGAAACTAACCTGTAAATAACTGGTCCTACAAATACATGTCAATCAAAGTTAAAAGTTAAAGCCTCCTGTTTGGGGGTGTGAGTGTGTGTGTGTTTTTCTTTCCATTGCAATTCCATCACGTTTATCCTTAGCTTTATCAGCTAATTTACTTTAATTACTCTAATGTGAAAGTAGTGGAACAGACTTGTCAGATACTGCCACAACATTCTGCATTCTGCACAGACACAGCAGGGCAGCAAGAAAGAGAGAAGTATCCACCCAGTATCACAGCCAGGACTGAAGCTCAGCCCGATGCAGCTGAACTCACGCACTGCTAAGGCACCATACCTGCAGAGGCAGTCCTGATCCAGCACATGGACACACCAGGGTACATGCTGGCTTCCACGTGTTCCGCTCTGGCTCCTTTACCCTACATTAAATGATATTTTCTCCAAGCCCATAAACTGAGTGTGCACCTCCTGCAGCTTCCCTGGGCTGTGATGCTGAGATTCATGAGTCATAAGGAAGCAGCAGCATTTCTGATAATCAATCATATGAAATAAAAGTGTGACACCTGGATACATCTGCTTTTTAAGCAGTAATCAGTAACAACAAAGCCAATGGATGTTTCTAGTACACCACTATTTCCATACTAAGCTGGGCAGTATATTCTTTTTAACGAAGTCTCAAGAGAAGAGCCGGTAAACAACTCTGAGCACAGCTGAAGAGCACCACTTCTATTTCACTGCTGAAACTCATCATCCATCATGCTGCTCCTCCACATAAAAGCATTATGCTAGGGCATATCTAAAGTCATAAAATCCTTAATGGAATCATCGCAAAACACACTGTGCCTTCAGAGAGAACGCCTTTTTCAGCTTAATCAGTTTGGTTTGCTTATTCTTAAATTTAAGTTTCAATAACCCATTCATATTATTTGTTCTTATCTATTTGAATCTAGGTGCAAAACACCATGCCCGAAAGTTCGCAAAGCTCATTGACTTCAAACATTAAGGAAACCTTATTATATAGAAACTAGATGAGCCTCGCTTTTCTCTAACCAATAGTAGCATGAGGGGGAGTAGCTGTCTGTAACAGTTCAGTGTGCTATTTACAGAGCTCAGAGAAGACATGAGCAGTACAATATGCCTACTATGTAATATATTCTTAGATACCTTCTACTACCACTATGAGAATATTCCTTTAATGTATGTGCAGCACTTAATACCGACGGTTTCTCTGAGCCTGACCTAAAAACCAGCATATGAAGCTGAATATTAAGGGGAACTGCTGTGAAATAGTAAAACAGAATACGGGCTGAGTTGACTTACAAAATTCATTGTGCTTTGGCATAATGGTGTTTCCTTTTTCCCACATCAGCTGTAAACTCACCAGTTGGTGGGAGAAGGCAATTTGGAAGAAGGGCTCTTCAGTGTGAGGGTCACATAACAAAGCCTGATGAGATAAAACTATTCAGTGACTTATCTCTGCCTCAAGCCTCTAATAAGATGGCTAAAGCTTAGTGACTATCACAGTGCTCAGAGCAATATGGGGATACTGCCCTTTAAAAATGGAATGCAGCCATAAGAAACTAGACAGCAACAGAGCCAGGGAACTGTGATGCATGTGACTTCCTACATTTGAAGCATCATCACCAAAATTACGCAGTAGTTTCCATTATTTATCAGTTTCCACCATTTACCAGAGACAAGAATCTGAGTGGTTTTGCCAAAGCTCATTTCAGATTTCTTCTGAAGCATTTTTTGTTTGGATTTTCCACATTTTCTAGCCTTTTAGTCATGTGATTTCTCAGAAAGCAGCATCTTTTCTGATGATTTAACACGTCCATCATGGTAGTATTTGCTGGGATAGTATAGGGCAAGCTTCTCATGCGCCTGTGAAAATGAAAGCCTCACTGAGAGTAGAGTTTAAATCCTCATGACAACCACAGGTTTGTGGGAAATGAATCAGAAGCACTTGAAGAGTGGTGAAAGAGGTTTCGCAGCAGGGTTGTCAACTGCCATGTTCCCATTCAGAGAGAAGTCACTGATTCTCAGACAATTAAAAGGACAATACATGGATTTCAGGGGAAACATCTGAAAAAAGCAGAATTTTGTGCCTTGATCCCCAACTCGCCCAAAACTCAGTCCATTTCATTCAAAACCGCATCACTTCACTGCAGTCAAAAAGAAATGGGTATTGCCACAACCCAGAAAAGGCAACTGCAGTTGGCCTGACCGGCGCACCAATGTGGCTGACAGATGTGCTCTTGAAACAGCCCTTTCTCAGGTTTCGAGTGCTTGAATGCACCCTTAGTAGTTTTACTTGCTAATCCATCTTAAGAAGGGAAGGAAACTATGTGGTTACGAGACAGGCCTGCCAGCCACATTTAAGCTCCACTGACTACCACCATAGCATTCCATCCATTAGATTAGACCCCCCGCTCACATCTCTCAAGTCTTTATGGAAGATAAAGCTGTTTCCTGACTCCCAACAATAAACATTACTTCACTTAAAACGAGCAAATTCCTGGCTCCCATTGAAGGCAGGGCAGACTTACTTGGGATGTTCTCTATTCATTGATCATTTAGAAATGAACTTCTGGGGTTCTCTCCTGCCAAAGAGGCATAGCTCCCATACAAGTCAGCTCTTCCAGCACACAGCTTGTATTAACAGTTCAGGGAACACAACAGCAGTCAAAGCTCAAGATAAAATGCAAACTAGGCACCCTAAAGAGAATGGAAGCAAGCAACAGGGTCAGAAGCTGAAGGAATGTATGGCATCTCACATAACAGACACCTAGCATTGGGCTTATGTAAGGAAATGGGTAGAAAATGCAAATGGAAACATATACAGACTAAATTGCACAGGGGCACTAAAGAGTGTGGGCTGCAGAAAGGACTACATGACAAGCTTTTTACCTCATCATGTCACTCCATTCAGGTCACACTACTACGTTCCTATGCTCATATTGCACTATGCTAGTACGTAAAGTTAAATTCAGGGTACTAAAGTACTGGTTTTTGTTTTCTGTAAGGATAAGCACAGTGGGTTTGCTTGAACAGTGAAACCAGATTTCAAGTACAGCATAAAAGCTGATCAGCTAATTGCTTCCAGCACACAGTACCCAGTTCTGCCTTCCAATTTCATGCTTCAAGAAGCCGTAAGTGGTGCTTCCTCTGTACCAAACCTGGGTGCTGTCATTATTTATGCCAAGAAATACGTAGAGGTGTGTGCTTTATTCTTTTCCTACATAGATGATCTACCCAAGGGGGAAATCATCCAGTGCCAATCAGCTGTCTTATGCTTAAGATGCAATAATGCAGCACATCTAAGTTTTCCTCGTGAATTCTGCAAAGGGCACAGGCACAGAATAGTCAGGGGCTCATGGGAGCATCTTTGGTGTATCTGCAGTAGCCATGGACCAGTTTCAGCTGGTAAACCCCAAAGCTGGGCAACAAACCACTACCAGAACACATGAAATTTTACATATGAACTCAGCAGGAGGAACAATCCCAGCTACATCAAAGGAATGTGATACCCAGGTTTCTATCTGCTACATAGCAGGTCATGCCCCACATTAGGAATTATGCTGCAGCTCCATTGTGCTCTCTGTGGCAGATGGCTTCTTATGAAGTGCCGGATAGCAAGTCCTCTGTAAAAGCTATCATTAGGAACCATTATCAGCTTTCCTTCCCTCTTTGTGAACAGCTTTTTAAGATTCTGCTTGATAGGAACTGTTAATCATACACTGTATGAATTTCCATAGGTCTGATGGGAGCAACTGCTCTGGGCCACAGCCTTGTTATCCATCATATGTCTAGAGTGCCATCGCCTCCTGCTCCATCATATTGTGTGAAACGCTACTGTTCAGCCCAAACACAACACCATCATGCAAAACAGGATGGACTACACTGGGGTTTTGTTCTGGAAAGGTTTTCCCGGCAATCACCTTCTGAATTTCACATACTCCAGTCCTGGCTTGGTGCAGTCTGTCAGAGGCAGAAAGTGAGACTTGAATAGGACTGCTGCCTTCACTAGCTGCAGCAGGGCATCAAAGCAACAGACACAAGGAGTAGAGAAACATATTGGTGGAGTCTGGTGTTTGCTCTCACACCTAAAAAACACTTCTTCATGCACCAGATTGGAGAAGATTGACATCAACAGCAGAGCTGGGAGGGAGAGGGGTGAGCCAGTAAGTTGTACAGCTATGAGAAAATACCCATGTTTCTCTATGCTCTCATTTCAAACGTCATATATGTATACCTTCATCCTGAGTAGTACAATTTTTCTCAACCCTCCTTCTGTTTTGCTTCTCAGTTTCAAGTCCAAGAATACTTACATTACTATAAGGAGATCTGGACTTACAGCTGTCATTCGATCCAAGCTGTTCAAGCATTTCACTGCTGTTATACTAGTTTCACAACCTCAGCCACCTCTCAAAGTTGTTCATCAGCTTTGAAACATAATCTTTTCGCTTTTCCAAGTGATACAACCTTGGCAAACCTTCATGTCTGTTGGCTATAGGAGCAGTAACTACCAGACCATCTGGGCAGAGTGCACCCATGATAAAGGATGAAGTGTTAAATCATCTTGCAGTCAGTGTCTTGAAAAATTAACCTGGCATTTGCCTAGCTGTCTAGACAGTAATCCCCCATCTCCTTTTTGCATTTAGCCTTCCTATGCAAGCTAATAATAGCCAAGGTGCTGGATAAATTCTATTACTGTGCTACTTTCTCACTCTGTGGGTTCAACTTTCAGAACTGCTAGCATAATGAGCCCTCTAATATCACTAGAGTACAGCCAGAGCTACTTAGAAGCTGCACGAAGGGCTCAGTGGCTCAATCTGGTCTGTCTATTGGAGACAGTGTGGTGACAGGGACAGGCAACCAGATCTATCAGTTACTGATTAGCTTTCTGCTCACTTAACACATTGCTCATCTAGAAATCACTTCAAGCTTCAGCTGGAGTATGGAGGAGTTCCAGCACCTTACAAGCAAAGCTAACTTGATTAATTCCTAGGCAAACTTCAGCACACATTCCGCAGCATTCTTACATCCATGCTGATGTCCTGCAAGGCTCTGTTATTACATTATCATACTTCTGTCAGAGCACTGGGTGGCTGATCGCATTTAAGAACATCGCTTTGTTGCATTCATTTACTCAACTCATATAATAATTATTCAGCTGTCCCAGGCAAGAAGAACAAGGTAATTAGGAACTACAGGCCCAGTTCTTAAAGAGACTTGAGAACAAGCAATTATGTCTCCTGAAGGACATCATCTAATCAGATGGACACCACTTAACAGAGCTCTGGAGCAGCTCTGCTCTGGAGCCAGGCTGAGAGAGCTGGGCTGGCTCAGCCTGGAGAAGAGAAGGCTCCCTTGGGGGGAGACCTTGTAATAGTCTTCCAATACTAAAAGGGAGCCTACAAGAAATCTGGAGAGGGACTTTTTAGTGACAGGACAAGGGGAATGGCTTTAAGGTCAAAGAGAGGAGATTTAGATGTGATTCTGTGGCAGGGGGTTGGAACTGGATGAGCTTTAAGGTCCCTCCCAACACAAACCAGTCTGGGATTCTATGAACTTTCTATGCCTCTATGATTCTAATTCAAATCCTATAGAGATCCTCATGCACAGCACACTGTTTCCTCTGTGGCCTTTTAAGCAGGTTATTCAGCTGAGGCATGCTTACAGGGAGGTAGTATGAGCTTATTAGTGTTTCTTCTCAGTTTGTTGTGGACAGCATAAGACCTGTACTGAGACTGCTGCCTCTTCAAGCCTGGTACCAGGCAGTCTCATTAAAAGAGATGCACTGTTTGCTTAAGCACAGAAGGCACACATCGTTTTCCACATTTAGAGCAGTGCTGCTTAGGTAAGAAGCAAGTGAGGGTGTCTTCTAGAAGCAACTCCATAATCTAAACAGGGAGATCCAGGAAGTGGCCCATGGCATGGTAAGGAACGCAGTCAGCTACTGGTCTTGTGGTACAAGGGAATCCTTGATTTTAGGACCAAACCAAAAGAATCACATTAAATCACATTTAGAGAGACATGGTAAGGTGTGGCAGCTCCATAGAAACTGGCTATCAGTTTGGAAAGGCACCTGCAGTAGATTCAAGGACCAAGAAGCATTATGTCTCTGGAAGCATTCAGCAGAGCACAGATCTTTCACTACAAACACCAGGCCACCCAGCAAATGGGAAGGATGAATCACACCGACCTCATGCCCAGCACATGAAACATGTTCAGTCGGAGACTGAAAGCTCATTTCTTTCATCCATTCACCCCTCCAGCTGACAAGGTCAGTCAAATGTCACTATATGCTTCATCAGACAGAAGGAGTTTATCAGAGAGCAAGTGCATGGGGTTTAGATGGTGGTAACTTTTCTCTTTGGATGTAGTTAAGAGCTCTGTTTTCAGGAAATCAATACATGCTCCTACCTAGCAACAGCAAGCTGCGTGTTGCCAAGTTTTAAACAGGCATGGCTGTCCATTTCCTTGACTGACCCAAGTTAATCAGCACCCAGCTTAAGACTGAGGAATAGGCATCGTCTTCTCGCCCCTTGGAAATGCTCAGCAGTATCTCACTGCACCACTCACCACCTTGCCAGATCACAGAAAAGAGTTAGTTCAGTCTAACAAGCTACCTTGGTGCGGCCAACAGGAGCTGCCTAGCTAAGAACATACAATCACATCTTGAGTCCCCAAGCCACAGCCAGCTTCAGCTCAGATGCAGTCTTCTGCAGTTGGTATCTTACTTAAAAAGACCCAGCTTAGAACAAAAAATAGAAGCAGATCTGTAACTTGTGAGCTCTTTCCATTCCTGCCATTAGATACCTCACGCAGTATTCAGCATAATGTTCTATCCAATTCCCTTTTTGTGCTTGGTTGCCACAGAGCTTGTGTTTCCATAGAACTAACCAAAAGCTCGTTTCAAAATGCCACATTGTATGCAGACAGCTCATTAAGAGCAGGTAAAGACAGGAGGTGACCACACTGAATTGTTTCTCCTGGCTTCCTGTCCAGGCAGCTTGGCTGCAGCTCTAGGGGTTCAACTGCTCAACCTCAGCCCTCACTTCCCTGCCTCAAACAAGTGATTTTGAGCAAGCTCAAATAAATGAGCTGGGGAAATTGGAGCTGTTCAGCCTGGAGAAGAGAAGCCGCATGGAGATCTCAGAGCAGCTTCCAGTGTCTGAAGAGGGCTACAAGGATGCTGGAGAGGGTCTCTTCATCAGGGCCTGTAGGGACAGGACAAGGGGGAATGGCTTTAACCTGCCAGAGGGGAGATGGAGATGAGCTCTTAGGCAGAAGCTCTTCCCTGGGAGGGTGCTGA
>WYDI02014154.1:0-49711 GCA_009867235.2 Psittacus erithacus | reverse complement strand
TTGGGGCTGTTCAGCCTGGAGAAGAGAAGGCTGCGTGGAGACCTCATAGCAGCCTTCCAGTATCTGAAGGGAGCCTACAAGGATGCTGGAAAGGGACTCTTCATTAGGGACTGTAGTGATAAGTCAAGGGGAAATGAGTTTAAACTTAAACAGGGGAAGTTCAGGCCAGATCTAAGGAAGAAGTTCTTTACTGTGAGGGTGGTGAGGCATTGGAACAGGTTGCCCAAGGAAGCTGTGAATGCTTCATCACTGGCAGTGCTCAAGGTCACGTTGGATGGAGCCTTGGGTGACATGATCTAGTGTGAGGAGTCCCTGAAAAGGACAAGGGATTGGAACTAGATGACCTTAAGGTCCTTTCCAACCCAAACCATTCTATGATTCCATGATTCTGTGTCAGAGCAGGCTTTGCTTTCTGCTAATGGCCTTCAGCACAAGTCTTATGAGGAGCAGCTGAGGGAGCTGGGGGTGTTTAGCCTGAAGAAGAGAAGATGCAGGGGGGACTTTTTTTTTTTACACATTATCACTCTGTACAAATACTGAAAGGAGAATGAGGTGGCTGGTCTCTTCTTCCAAGTAACAACTGAGAGGTAACAGCCTCAAGCCACACCAGAGGAGGCTTAAATTGGATTTTAGGAAAAATTTCTTCACCAAAAGGGTGGTCAGGCACTGGAACAGACTGCCCAGGGAAGTGGTGGAATCACCGTTCTTGGAAGTGTAGATGGAATCATGTTGATGGGGCCTTTAGGGACATGGTTTAGTGGTGGAGTCAGCAGTTCTGGTGTAATGGTTGGACAATATGATCTTAAAGGTCTTTTCCACCAAGTTGATTCTATGCTCTAATTCTATGTTAATGTCTTCTCACCTCCTGTCAGTCCAAAAACCTCCGATAGCTACTACAAGACAAAAATTCAAGGGTCCTAGACTTGCTGTCCTGCATCATGACCCTCAAGCTTCCAGGACACCTGGGAAGTCAGTCCTGTGAGACTGGGGAGAAGCATGAAGTCTGCTGTAAGGACTATTCAGCATCAACATGTGAAAGCTCTGCATTTGCAAACAGGTTTCATTTCAGCTATAAATGAGTTATATTCTCCTATTTTACATTATCTCCATGTTAAATCTCAGCGCACACACAGAGCTGTGGGGTATAGAAGTCTCCAGAGAAGACTGAGTCTCCAGTCTTGGCTGGCAGACTACTGTAGAGGTCGAATTTACACCTAAGAATGACTGAAGAAAGAGGATTGTTACAGTTTCACTGGGAATATCAAAAAAGCCTGGGGCAGCTCAAAATGTGAGATCAGAGCCATCAGGGAACAATAATATGAGCCTAAGAAACTGGAGAAGGAAGACAGAAGTGGCTTAGGGTGTACTTGAGGCAGTAGATCAAAGAGATGACTTGTGAATGGAAAACGTCAGAACCTAAACTAATTGAGTAAAGGGATGAGCAGACAAAAAGACTGAAGCAAATCTGGTTTCCTTTACTATCTCCTCTTTAGTCCTGACTGCGCTTACAGTAGTTACTGCGATTATCATGGGGATATTACAGTTAGGGCACTGAAGGAGGCGGTGGTGCTAACACACAGAATGATTGTATCAGACGTACTGTTTGTTAAACTAAGCTATATCCTCTGCAATTGAAATGGCACTTGCCACTTATTACTTGCCTATTCTTTTTCCCTGTTCAAATAATACTTAGGCAAGGATTACAAGAGGAGAAGCCCAGGATCTTTGAACCTGAGATGCTTTGCTTTGTCCTGTAGTCACGGAGTCAAAGGTCGCTCACTGGAGCACTCGAAGGAAGATGTTCCACAGGACACTGAGCTGGAAAGAGGCCAAGGAGACTTCCAGACGCTTCACAACATAAAGTTGTCTCTAAGATTTAAACTGCCAAGGAATGAGTCTCTGTAAAAGCAAAGCTGTTTCATACAGATCTTTTCAGTTCTGACACACAGTTACATAAATCATGTCAAGAGATGAAGCAGTTGCTGATATTGGGGCCTCTTTTTTCCTCTATCTTTTACACTAAAGTAAGAAAGGAGGAGGGGTGAGCTAACTTTTTTCCTCAATATCCTGTTCATGCCTTTCCCTAGTCATTTCTAATCGTGGCACAGAAATCTTTTGTCATAATTATGCTGGACAGAGACTCTTCATGAGGGATTGTAGTGATAGGAGAAGGGGCAATGGGCTCAAAATTAAACAGGGGAAGTTCAGGTTAGGTATAAGGAAGTTCTTTACTATGAGGGTGGGGAGATGCTGGAACAGGTTGCCCAAGGAAGTGGTAAATGCTTCGTCCCTGACAGTGCTCAAGGCCAAGTTGGACAGAGCCTTGGGCGACATGGTCTAGCGTGAGCTGTCCCTGCCCACGGCAGAAGGATTGGAACTAGACGATCTTAAGGTCCTTTCCAACCCTAACCATTCTGTGATTCTACCAGAAGAAAAGCCAATTTAAAAAGTAAACCACTTAGAAAACATAGCAATAAAACAGTGATAATAGGGATAAAAGCTACAGTAAATGGGGCTCATAATCAGATCTAGTCCACACATTCACAGTAGCAGAAAGTGAAACTTCCACTCCAGAAAACACTTTAAGGAAGAAAGAACCCCGACATACATCAAAAGCCTGCAAGAGAGAGACCACCCCTGCAAGGTTAGCTGCCAGACAAAGACAGCTGTCATCTTACTGGTCCCTCCCCAAGCACTTAATGTGAAGCATGTCAGTTAAACTCCTTATGAGCCTGAAATCAGGAACGCGTTTTGCACACCTGGCTAAATGGAGCTGCTGGTGGGAATTCCAGCTCCCAGGCTATTGCCCTAACAAAATTATAAGTTACTTCAAGTCCACGAATCAGCCAGGCAGATTCACTGCAACAGGTGAACATTACTGCACCTACTGCTTCAAACTGAGGGGGACAAAAGTAGGCAGTCTTCACTATACACAGACTAGATTAGGAAACACCTTTTTTCCCATCTCACCATGTTTCCCTCCCCCAGCTCTCCAATACGCACCACCGCAGAGACATCCTCCATGTGACATTTTTGCCCATGAAAGTCCTATAAGTTGATTGACAGGCTTCTTACATACCACACACCCTGCCCCAGCTCATCACAGCAGGAAGGCAGAAATAGGTATATCAGTATGGCCGCATCTCAGCCCCATCAATCAACTCAGCAGTGATGATGAGGCCAAATGAAGTCTTTCCACTCATTAGATTCCTGTGGTCTATGATGCGCCAAGAGCTTGACCACAACTCCCTGGCGTACGTATATGGCTTCTGTGATTCCCAGGTGGTCTCTCATCAAAATACATCCCAGGCCTGAGTCTGGTTAGCTTCCCAGAACAGATGAGACTGTCACAGCCATGAGCCACAAAGATAATTATTTCTTGAAGAATACATAGGTTTTTTGTGTAGAAACAAAGTTTGGCAAGCAACCAGCACTTGCAAAGGCAGAGATAAGAAGTCAAAGCAAACCTGATGGATAGGGTTATTAGCCCTCTTTTGTTTGGAAACAGCAGAAAAGGGAAGTTATAGTGTATTTTTCTTAACTAAAACAATACTTTGAAAGTAAGACCTTAACAAGCAGTAATTTTTGCTATTTGCAAATAAGAGATACTATCAAATTCTTATATAACCTAATCCCCAGCAGCTCTGATCTCTCCCTCCACTCTGCCCAGCCCTGTTCTGACACTCCTCATGCCCAGGTGACTGCAGAATAAAGGAAATAATTCTTATTGTGACAATAAGATAAACATCTGGGGTTTTTTGGTTGGTTTGTTTTTTTTTTTTTTTTACAAAAGCCCGTTTTCAGTGGAATTTGAAACCATTTTGTGATTTGAGTCTGCAAGAAGAGCACCCAGCTGAGCCCTGAATCAATACAGAACTCATTTAAGGTATGAAACATGAAGGGAAGTTTCAGTAAATCAGTAGGACATGTAGATTTGTTGTTTGTTTGTTTGTTTAATGGGAGGATGAAATATAGGAAAAGAGCCACTAGACACAGAGAGGGAGAACTAGGGAAAGCAGCACATGTTGTAAAAGATCTACTTTCATGTTCCCTGTGCACCAGAAATGCGCAGACATATGTTGGCAGAGCTACAGTCAGAGTCCATACTTAGGCTACACATTACACATCTGGAAGCTATTTGGCAGAGCGCAGAGTTCAAATGTTTTCTGCTTCAGCTGGTTTCAGACATACCTTTAAGTGCCACGCTGAGCTCAGGACAGCTCAACCTACAGGCTCATGAAAGAAGGCGTTCACCACAGCTTCAGCGCGCTCGCTTCAGCTGCTGTCAGGAGCAGGCACGCGGCTGGGCTTTGCTCTCCCCCCTTTGGCTGCAGGGTGCCAGTAACACTCAGCAATGAGAATGATAATAGAGAAACAGGGAGGAGAGCAGGGAGAAGAAAACGGCACCACAATTCAGCAAAGCCTGGCCTCATATCAAGAAACAAAATGTACTTGGACAAAATCCAGGGTGTGAGTTAACTTGAGTGCAGAGCAAGCCCTTCAGGAAATAAGAAGGTCCGTGCTGCGCAGGAACATGGAGGGGTCACATTAGAGCCCATGTGCTCTTTTTTTGCAGAAATCCCTCTGTTTTAAAAAATAAATAAATACAAGCAGAAAGAAAAGGTGTGGGTTTTTTTTTTTCTCTGCCCTAGAAGAAAGACCATGTTAAGCCAGGAGGAAAGAGAAAGCATGTTGCTGTGTCTGAGGCTGCTGACATTGCAGTGACCCAGCATGGGAGCTCCCAGCAGCCACTAGAGGCTAACTGCTTTGGTAAGAAATGTTTCCCGGCAGAGATGCTTTTTTGGGACCACACAGTATTCCAGCTAGTGCAACATAGTGCCCACAAGCTACCTGTCGTGCCCAGTGAGGAGAGAACAAACCACCAGCATGGTGCATGATTTAACTTATCAGGATGAGGCCCGTGGGTGCAGCAAAACTTTTGCTGACCTGCCTGCTCAGCAGGTCTCTATGACCAGCTATCACCCCATTGCCCAAAGCCCTGTGGATGTGCACGCACAGCAGGTATGGAAGAGACCATGGCAGAGCAAGGCTTTCCCCCTGCGATAGCACAGGTCTGACTGTGCTGCCATGGGAAACAAGCCAAGGACTTTCACTGGTGAAGGTGTCTTATTTGAAGAGGAGCCAGTAGCCAAGTTTCACCCCTGTGTATTGACCTTGGACCACCCAGCCAATGTTTCCCCCACTTTCTCCCCTCTAAGTCTCAACCATGATCAAGAACTTAAAGCAATGCATTGGTCCTTTCAACACCTGACATAATTAAAGCTTTCATATCTGCTTAATTTAGATACAGGTTATGAAACACACCTGCAGTTCTGCCTTCATGTTCTCTGTCCAGAGCCATCCTGGAATTAAAACAGGGAAAGAGAGGAGGAACAGGACAAAATAGTATCTAAAAGTAGTGTGCCAAGACACTATCGGTGAACAACACTGTTGGTGGCAGGAACATTTTGCAGTACAGCACTGCTCTTGCAACACCTCCACCTCCAGCTCCCCCCACCCTCACCTGACTATTTTTGCTCACACTCTGCGCTCTGATGGCACACATGCCCAGGTGCAAGCAATGTCACACTTCAGCTTTCTTCTCTCCACTTCAAAGCTCGGAAAACAGTAATATTTATCCACTCATTTTGTGGCTAAAAGCATGGACATTAGCAGGGGTGACCCAGAGCACATGGTGGAGGGACAAAGGGGTAGGAAGCCCCTGCACTGTGACATCTCTGCATGGCCACTGCAGCCATCTCTACTCTGTCTCCAGGTGCCCAGACATGTTTTCCTGGTTTTCCAAACACCCAGCTGGCAGGGTCTGTTGGCTGGCTTGTGCTCAGAGGGTGCTGCTCATCTGCCAGCCCAGCCATTGAGTCCTGCAGTGACATTTTCCCTGGGTCAGCATTTCCAGATGTTTTCTCAGCCTGACCCTACCTCCTCTCTCACCCGGTCTCCTCCTTCTCCCGCTCCCCCATGCCATCCCCCCATGCACCCTGACAGCGTCTCCAAAACAAGCATCCATTGCCTCCCTGTCCCTCGGCTACCCATGCACAGCCCCTCCGCCTTGGCGCTGATGCAGGGAGGACACACTATTTCTTTAGCTGACATAACAAGAAGGTCAGTCAGGGATGAAAAAAGCCCAAGAGAAACACCAAAATGTTTTATATCAACTTCAAATAAACAGCAAGACAGGTCTTTCAAAATGCTGGTCCCACAGGTCAAAAGCACAGCCAAGTCAGAGGAAGAACCCACACTTGTGGCATAGCAAAAACTGAACCCTGGAGCAAAGTTAAAATATATCTGATTATGGTTGCTGGAAAATTCCAGCAGGCTGTGACCCAGATAATTAGTCTTTTCCCTACAGACAGCTTGACTAGAAAATACACGTAAATACCAAATCTAGTTCTTTTTTCTCAAAAAACATGGTATGTGAAGCTGAACAGTCTGCAGCAGATAAGGGGTTTAACTACAGTGTCCAACTGCTCTGTCTCCACACAGTAGCTCACCTCCACCATTCACAGCCTAATGGAATAAAGGAAAATGGTTTTGAAACAGTAGAGCCCCCATGAAGCCTAAGAATGGTAAAGGAGAGAGGTGCTTCAGGCATTACATCAGCTGTTTTCCTCAAGACTGCTTCAGAAGAACTGTAACCCCAGCAGGCTGATGTGCCCAAGCTCTCAGTCACAGGTACAGAGTTACCTCAGCTTGGCAATGGTGGTGCTGGCAGCCAGGAGGTGTAACAGCCTAAGAACATAAAGCAACAAGGTCTGTGGACAGAGAATAATATCTTTTATTAGAGCCACTAGAACAGTTGGGGAAAAAAAACAGAACAGACCAGCTTTCAGCATGCAAGCTTTTCTCAGTTCTGAAATGGAAGTGTGTTATCTCAGGGGACAGCCATTACCCAAGGGGAGGACAGAGGATTTGAGAAAATCACTGGATGCTGAAAGTCAGTGGATTATTCACACATACTTGAAATATTGAGTAGCAGGGTGACTGGTGCACTATTTGGCCAGGGGAAGGGAGCACCCAGCTGCCTCCCAGGGGCTGTCCAAAAGCCAGCTGGACACAGTCACACTGCAATGGGCAGGGAAGACCCTTCTGCAGCCAGCCAGGCTGGGGATGGGACTGGGGCTGGGAACCCATGTGCCTGGGATACCAACCGAACCAGCTGCTGAGGAGGACCAAGTGCTGCCCAAGTTCCCAAGCTCCGAGGGATTTCTCAACAACATGTCTGTAACAGCACATAGCTTTGCTCACAGCCCTGGTGGAAGTTCGGCAAAGCTGCCAGGCTTGGTGAGGCTGCAAAGACCCATTCCTCACTTCCCTTAAGGCTGAGCTGGAAGCCTGTAAGGAGCTGCTGCTGCAAACTGAGCGGCAATGGGGTTTAGAATTCTTCAAAAAAGAGGTTTATGGGAGAGAACACTTTTTCCCACTGTTGATAAAACTTGCCACATCCCTACAGAGCAACTTTGAAAAGAGTATGAAAGCCCTATAGCCAGTCTCAAGTACAGTGAGAAAAAGTAAATGTTTTCTTCCCTCTGAGATAAAGGTCCAGTGGCACATGAAGAAAGGAATATGCTCCCTTGCTGAGATGACAAAACCTGGTGTATTAGTATTGTTCTGGCAGCACAGAGGCTGCTGCAGCTGCCCTGCCTCATTCTGTATTCTCTTTCTTGCAGCCTATACAAAGGGAAAAAGGATGAAAGCATAGCCCAGACCTGCTCCCACAGCTGGAAGGCGAACAAGAATATGGAAAAAAGAGTTTGTTCCTGATTTTGAACCCCTGTGCAGAGAAAGAGATCTGCATGTGACAAAGATTGAAAATACTTTGTCTCGTAGAAATGTGTTAAGTATGTATCCTTCAGATCAGGGGATGAAACCAATTAGAGAAGGAAGGGTGGAGGCAGCAACTGGTAGGGTTGAGCACATGGAAACCGAACTATTTGCCATTGTCATTGAGCAGCTCCAGATCCAGTACTGAATGGTGTTTTCTCTCCTTCAGTGTCAAGAAACATACCAGAATTAGAAAATCATGACAGAAGTTATATCTGAAATTCCAAGGAAATGCAGGAACATGGATTTTTCTACTTATTGGGGTCCTTGGAAAGAGAGGAAAAAACCTATATGGAGCAAAAGATGGACTATTGAGTTGGCATAACCTTTACCCATCATCTCTCCACAATATGTTTTCTGCTGTGATGAAATCTCAGGAGCTGTTGATAGGGAAAGGCTGGCTGCCAAAACAAGTGAAGTAATGTCATTTCAGAGTGGTCTGAAGCTCCCAGCGCTCAGTCACACTTGCAAAGCTCAGTATCTCAAGTAGGAGTTCTAGCTTGACAGCTGCTTTTCTTTCATATATGAACTTTAAAAATCATTTTTCTCTTCTCAGATGACATGAAGCCAGCTTACTGGTTTTCAAAATTGTGTATCTGGTGTTAACCAAATTGAAAATAGAACCATCAACTGCCTTTAAGTCACAGAGCCTTCCTCTGGCTTTTGGAAAACCAAAAGACAATGAGTGATCTTTCTATCTTTTATCCTTTATCTTTCCTAGGATGTTATCAGTTTGTGATGCTCGGTGGCATGTCCTTCTCCAGAGGAAAAAAAAACTGCCTCAGACTCAGCTCAGAAAGAGTAAATGTCTAAAGTGCTACCATAGATGCAATCCTCCTGCTTGATGAAAAATCAAGGGGAGATCAGAGCACAGGTTTTGCTGCAGCCTTGCCTCTGACAGTCAGCCCTGTGGCCAGCTGAGGCTCATTGTCAGGATTTTGCAGGCAAAGAGTGCTTTCCTGATAATGAAGCCATGACATTGATACCTAGTCGTTCACCATGACTACACTAAGTGATTGTCCCAGAGAGAGAGTGAGGAGTAGGACATGTTGCTTTTACTGGTAGTCAAAGTACGTGTGAAGGAGAGATGCAGCTTGCTGCAGAACTGAAAGAGAAAGAAGATGCTTCTCCCAGCATGACAAGGAAGTTTTTTCCTCCAGCTCTGGTTTTGGCTGTTCTGCCCTTTTAGGTTCAATGAAATTTATGACAAGCTCCTCATGGACTCAATTCATGGTCACCACCTGACGTCAGTGATTGCCACAGAGGAGACACCTTATATATGACTTCTAGTTTCAGTGTTTGCTGCGCATCCAGTGCGGTTCTGCGTTTTACCACACAATTTTAACCTCTTGCTTCAGACCCACTCAGCCCTGTCCATTCCCCGTCCGTTTGGAAAGAAGAAACAGCTTGAGCATGGGTTTGAAAAGGAAGCATTGTTGCCCTATTAGACTTCAATACCTATAACCTGTGTCAATACTCGGAAGGTAACTAGAAAAAATGCAGGCATTTTGAGAGCAAGTTTAGTTATTACCTACCATACTAGAGAACATTATTCCCATCTAGTAACCTAACCCAGTGCTACAGATGAGATGCAAAAGATACTGCATATGTAATCTGGGTGAAGCCTGCCCTGCCTGGCACTGGGTCCCAGGTGCTGTGTCCCAGGAGTGGCATGATCTGACAACAAACCCTCAGAGCAGCCCAGTGTCCTGTGCGCTCTTCTAATTGATGCCAGATACTGGCTGATGGTTTAAAGTTTATATCTATTGTGTCTGCAGACCATTTTCCTTGCAGTGTCATGGGGGCTGTTTCCATTTAAAGTGTGGCTCATTTTGCTATTGTTTAACCCAGCACTCTGTATTATTACATTTTTCCACATTAAAATATATTGGACCATCTCTACTGAAGCATAGAGAGAACCCTGCTTTCTACCCCAGCTGCTGACTCTCATCTTATACACAGAGGATTTGCTTTGCAAAAGCAGCCAGAACAGCCAGAAAGTTTGGTGTAGAAGTACTTGAGGCATTGCCAAGAAGTGAGGACCACAAATCCTCCCTGGAATGGTGAAGCAGAGTGATAGCAACACTAAGGCCTCATCTAGCTCAAAGGAAAACCTACATCTCTTTATATCATCTCCACAATGGAAATTCAAGAACACTGTAAATAATTGCAACCATTCTTGCCATTGGGAGTCCCATTGCTTTTTGTTTCTGAACTTTCTTGTTTCAGAGACCACAAAAACAGAGCTAATGGGTGTGAGGGGTGGTTATGAAAAGAACTGCAACAGAATAGGCAGTTTTAAAGATGACTAAAATTCAGCTGTTCATAATTCAAATCAAACAGTGTTAGCTAAACAAAGGTGGGACAGAATTTTTAAATGAACTGTTTCAATGTTTTCATAGTGTAAAAAATATTTCATTTGAGACAAAATTAAAGTATTTGCAAGTTCCAAGGTGAAATTTTCCTTTTTATTACATTTCACTGAAAAATGGACATTATAACCTGTAATTTTTTGTTTTCTTCCCCCCACCCACCCTCCCACTGCTTGGCAGCTGAAACATAGTTCAGTCTAGGCTTTGATTACTCAGGCCTTTCATAGTTGTATTATCCATGTTAGTAGTTTTGCAACAGTTATAATTTCTAACAAAGACATAGGTTTCTCATCAAAAAAGCCTCAACAAATACATAAGACAACAAGAAGGGGCCATATCAAATTTGTTTTACCAATCTGCTTTATCAAACAGCAGGGAAAAGTGAAGAGAAATCAAGAAAGGGTGCACTGAAAAAGTTTTGCTTATATATTTACATATGTGAATGATAACTTGATCACTTGATAATGTTTTCTGTGTAATCCAGTATCAGCTATGACACGATTTTTTCATTATCTGCACCCTCATAGAAGTTTTGGAGAGACAATCTTAAAGAAAAAAGCAAGCCACATGGGTCCCTTCCAAGAGGGCCCTGCTTGCTTTCACCTTCCCACCAAACAGAAGCTGAGCTATTTACAAGCTCAAGAGAAGGGAGAATATGAAACCAAGGAGAAAGAAAAAAAATGCATTTTGGGAAGCAGAAGCTACAGAGCCCCATTAGCCATCAATACCTTTCCCTGACCACATCACCTCTAGTTACAAGGAGAAACAACAGGGCTGTAACAGCCAGAGAGGAGGATTTGTCTTTATCTGAAATGTTAATTACTGACATGGAGCTCTCTGAGGCCCTCTCTGAGGGCTCTCTGAGGTATCTCTTTCACCACAGCCTGATCTACAAAGACATACGAAGAACCACCTCCCTTGGGCAGCCAGGTAGAAATCCTGTTCCATTAAATTGTCAAATATCTTAATGCAATATCAGGATGAAAAGTAGATCTACGAAATTTCTGAGAGAAAAAAGCAGAATATTGCAGTCTGAACCTTTGCTTAAAATAATTACCAAAAAGGCAACAGACTGAATTTGTCTTGTTTCTGCCTCATTCAGAAAAGAGTCTGAAATCCAGATCTACCACACCTTGAAAGAGCCCAGTGAGACACAAGCATATCGAGCTCCGGGCTTTGTAAGGAAACCCCAGTGCGCAGACAAGAAATCCTGGTGTGACTGCTACTATTGAGGGATCCAAGTTTCAGGCTGCCTTACAAGTATGGTGCAAAGATTACAGGGCACGATAACAGATACAGCCATTGTCATGCTTAGACTCTGTGAAGCTGAAGAGCTTCAAACAGGTATTCTTTGTGTGAGAGAGATATTTCACTTTTATTATCTTTCTCTTTCAAAAAAAGCTTTTACTAAAACAAACAATAAACTGTCAACCAGTTCTAGCTGTCCCAGAAAGAAGCCCTGCCTCTCGCCTGCAGTGGTAAGTCAGACAAGGGGTTGTGGTTCACCCCACAGAGTGTGTAGGTCCGAGTGTTTGAATAGCTGGGATAACAGGGTGGAAGTGTTGTTGGAAAGGGAACATGCAGCTGCAGTCTGCAATCAGCTAGCTCTTCCTCTTGCATTCCTATATATCAAGGCTGTAGTCTTCAGACCTACTCTAATGCCTCCTTGTTCCTTCCCCTGGCCAATAACCTGACTTTGTGATACCAAGCCCTGCTCAAGGAGCCTAAAAGCATCTCAGGAGGTGCACGCTGACTTCCAAATTGGCCACCCTTCCCTGAAGCAAGGTGCAATGTTTAACCTTGGAGGTCACAGGCAGCCAGAGACCTCTGGAGATTCCTGCTTTACCTGGAGTGGAATAAATGGGAAGATATCAACAGCATTAAACTTCCAGCCAGTAACACAGATAAGGTCAACAGACAACACAGGCTTGCTATTTATGAAGAAATAATTGGTCAGACCACTGCAGTTGCTTAATCAGCAGAACTGCAAGTGTAGTGGAACTTAACAGACATAACATGATGGTACAACCTAGATTTGTCTTCAGTGCATGGAGGCAAACAGGGGACCTGCTTTGTTTTGTTTAATGTCTTCAGCAATAATTTTTCTGCAAACAGAAGCTGCCGAAGCTTTCCTTCTTCCAGATGAAGAAGGAAAGTGGTGCAGGAGAATTACATCATTTGTCTTCTAGGATTTAGATGCACTCAGTTCAAATGCATGATGAAGTGAAATGATAACTGCATCAGCTCCACACAGTCCCCTCTCTGCTGGGGATCTATGGGCTGGAGCTGATTCTGTGTAACAGATGAATCAACTGAACAGTGTTTTCTTTTACCAGCTTTGCTGTATATTCTTCTCAGGGAAGAGCTTGTGGTTGCAAATGAACAGTTTGGTTGGTAACAATGAGGAAGAAGTGGAAATGACATGTCACAGCTGTCAGCTAATCCTGTTCTGTTGTGGGACTAGTTTTGTCAGGTTTGGCAGCCTGGTCTAATGCCATCACTTCTCCGGAAAGTGCTCTTTGATCAGGGCATGTCAACATGCTGAGCAATATCCACAGGCGAAACCGTGCACAGCTCTACTGCATTGAGCTCTGCACACAGCAGAGAAAAGCCATCACACAGACTCTACCACTTCAGGAGCAGGCATATGAGAACAGAGGTGCATGCAGGGTCTGATTAAATATTTTTGGGAGCTGGAGCTGTGTTGCAGTCCTCTGCTGACTACTACAATTGCACGCAGTGGGGATGTCACAGGGCAGTGCCAGAGGAACACAGCAGCTGGAGGTGGAACCTTGTTCTTTGGATGGAGCTAGTTGATGGAGGCTTTGGGAGGCTTCTCACCATTAGGCTTAGTTTCCTAACTATGTGGTTCAAATTCTGGCTGTTAGGATAGCTTTGGTTCTTCCCTTTGATCTTCTTGATGTGGAAAAGCCATGAAGTGAGAAAGATTCTAGGTAGAACTGTGCAAGACCTGTCTCTCTCCTGTCAGGATGGAGCATGCCCCTCAAGTTACCACTTCTTGAACAACACAGGTTTTGCAGCAACATTTGATTTCCAGTCATCTGAACATTCTAGAATCCAAAAATCGAAGCATCACAACATTATTCTGCATATTTATTTTACTGCAATGTTCTGTGTTCAGTTGGGGGGAGAGTGGGGATCTTGTTGAAATGTTTTAAAATAAGTAAGTATCTCACCAGAAAAATGTTAAACTCTTCTACTGTTATCCCTTCTTTGTGAAATTCCAGGAAAATCTATTAAATTTAATAGAACTCTTAAATTTTAACAGAAATGGTTGAAATTTCATGTTTGCATGTCCCACAAAAAAACAAATGTCTGAAACCCTTCAGCATGAAATTCCAGAGAATTTGCACTAAGGTTGGAAGCATCATATTCCAGATGCTTATTTAACAGATTTGACTTAGCCCTAGATAACTGCTTAAAATTTAATTATAGTGCATATAGGCAGCTCAAAAAAAAAGAAAAAAAACAAAAAAACCCTCTGAGAAGGTAATTCCTGCTCCAGCTGGACTACAGAGTTGTCTTTGGTGGTTAAAAGCTGCAAATCCAGTCTACTTTTCCACATGCCCAAGTCATTAAACCCCACCTGGGATTTTCAAAACTCATTATCTCTCTCCCCTATGCCCACCTGCCTTTTCTTCCCTTTTACAGGCTACGTCTTGTTCATCCGTCTCTTTACTAAGAAAAACCACCAAAGCCACATTCCTACTAATACTATTCTTAGCTTTTTGTTTCCCCTGTAGGAGCCACAGTTCACATGTTACCACAAAACAGACTTACAGAAATTTAATTGCCAAACCAAGCTGCAACTTGAACAAAGTTCACAACACTTTGATAGTTACCTTTGTTTAGCCAGGCTACATACTACAAAGTTCAGTGTCACTCTGGCTAACAGAGAGAGGCATGCAAAAATTGACGCTGACGGGGAGCAGAGACATTAAAAGCTCATGATAAAGCCACATTAGAAGTGGTGAGATTCCAAACATTCAGCCCATGTCAGCCTGCAGCCACAATTAATTGCAGAAGAAACTCCTCTCCAGAATGCAAACTTCTTATTTTTTCTTTCATTTCACACTACCATTCCAGAGAATAAGCCAAGATAAACTATTACTGTGAAAAGCAAAGCCGTACCATCTGACACTAAACATATCAAGTAAGAGAAACCTGAAGTCAGGTTGTCTTCTCTTTCAGTTCGCTCGGTGCAAATGCTTTGAAATATTTGTGTTGTAGAATCATGGCAGTGCAAAAGGATATGAGAAACTATGAACATCTTACCACTGTCCCAAGGCAGAATCAGCTGCTTCAGTGTCATTACTGGGAGATGTTTCTCCCATTTGGTTTTGAAAAATGGCATCCTATTCCTACAGTTTATCAATATTAACATCAGAAGGTGTTTCCCATCTTCACTTCTATTTGCAAGTGCCATTCCCTTACTCTGCAGCAGTGCTGTAGCACCAAAGCATTTATCTCTTCCCTCTTCAGTCCTCCATTCTTTGGGATAAAAGCCCTCAGTTCTTCACCATCAGATATTATTTGATGCATCCTGAGGACACTTACTGCTCTTGTGTGGACTATTTCCAGTTGGTGCCTGGTTTCTCCACTCTTGACACAGCTCTTGAGCTGGCTTGTACAGTCACAGACCCAGCACATTCTCCTACAGCTAGTACTGCTATCCTTAACAGCACTTTCCCACCACCCACCCTGCAACAGGAGGATAATGTGGCCTTATGTTCACCTTGTAACTAACTACATTTCCTAGATCCCTGTCTGCAGACTTCTGCCCATTTAGCCCTTCCTTTTCTCATTCCTTCTGAGAAAGATATTTGGTCTTGTCTTTACTGAGCTACACCATCCTTTTTCAGCCCAG
This sequence comes from Psittacus erithacus, assembly GCA_009867235.2. Taxonomy (NCBI): domain Eukaryota; kingdom Metazoa; phylum Chordata; class Aves; order Psittaciformes; family Psittacidae; genus Psittacus; species Psittacus erithacus. The sequence goes on along the minus strand of WYDI02014154.1, from coordinate 34,609 downwards.
ATCTTTCATTCATTGAGATCCTTCAGAGTTCAACACCCTCCTGGGACGTGCTCTTTAGTCTTACCTTGGTGTAATCTGCAATCTTAATAACCTGTCTCTACTTTCTGAAAATGTTGAGTATTCATGGACAAAACCCAATCTCAGCAGACATCTCACAAAAGTCTGCACTTTTGACTTATGAGTTTTCCAGCCTCCCTGTTGAAGGTTTATTGCTGATGACTTCACCTGCATCTCCCCTCTGATTATAAAACCCCAGTCTACTTGCTATTTCTAACACACCATAGGTCTACTTATTTATGGTGAGTTAGAAGTAAAGATATCACTAAAGAGGGATGAGATTTTCCTCAAACATAAGCCATCACGTGTAATTGGAGAAAGGTGCAAACACCTGTTCACAAGGGATTACCAACCTAAATGAAGAAACCGCATATTAAAATTGATCACTAGCCACTGCTTTGACTTTCTTCTAGGGATTTAGCACATTTAATCATAGAATCATTGAACAGTTAGGGTTGGAAAGGACCTTAATATCATCTAGTTCCAATTCCCCTGTCATGGGCTGGGACACCTCTCGCTAGACCAGGTTGTTCAAAGCCCCATCCAGTCTGGCCTTGAACACTGCCAGGGATGGAGCAGCCGCTACTTCCTTGGGCAACCTTGTTCCAATAATTCTAAGAAATTAAGCACTAAGATACTCACACAGTTCATTCTTACAGCAAGGAACCAAGATAAAAAAACAGAAGCAAGGGGAAAGTACGAGGTCAAGAAAAGATAAGATGTCCCATGATCACTATGATGAGGTCTAGGGATTAGTCTTTAGGAAAAATAGAGCTACTGGTGCCCTGTTGTTTGCTATTTGCATTGCAAGTGGCATTTCTGGTTTGGCTTGGGCTTTTGCACTGTGCCAGGTGTTTAAGACCTGGCTCTCTCACAACTGTTCCTCCCTAATTTAGCATTACAACAGCTTGTTCACACATTTTATTCCTTGAAGCATTAAACACAATTAAAAGCATTAAAAAGATCAATGTACATTTCTAGGGTAATCTGCTGATATTTCTCCATTGGCTGTCTTATGTCTTGGCTTTTTCTCATGCTGTTTTTTTGTCTGTGCAAAATCTGACAACTATGTATTTGACAGTGTCTTGAAGATCAATGCCTCCGCAGAGAACAACTGAATCTCTGCTTGAACATACCCTTGGACTGGAAACAATATGAAACCCACAGCTACAGGCATGTGATGTTTCTATCCTTTGGTGCCGAGAGAGTGGGGGTTTTGAGAGCGGGTTTTGGGGGGTGATTTTGTTTGTTATTATTTGGTTTATTGTGTTTGGGTTTCTTGGGGTTTTGGATTTGTTGGTTTTTTGGTTTTTTTTGGGGGGTGGGGTGTGGTTATAATAGCAGATTTGTTTATGTCCCTTGGCAGAGGCTTCTGGTCAATAACAGGTCACAGTGCTGACCAGGTGGGCTTCTGGCTGCTGCACAGGTGCCCCGAGTGGCTACTCTCCTGGCCACCAAGTGACACAGGTAAGATGCTCAGGCAAAATTAGACCCTGCCTGTGGTGTGGCCACAGGCAAATTTCCCCATTCCAAGGTAGATTTACCCATCCTTTACCATTGACACTGCAGTGTTCACCCATTTCTCCTAGTCAAGACTGGGCCAGCAGATGAGGGAGTCAGCCTGTCCTCACTTACTACCACTGGTCTTTGCCTCAAAGGCTTTACATTCTTCTTTGAAGAAAGGCATGAAAGAACATAAACAAACAGGGGAAGGACAAATGGACATGAAAGGTGACCAGGACAATGAAGATAAGATCAATTAATGATGTGTATCTGCCCTTGCCCAATTTAATGGTTACAAATCATCTTAAAAATCAGCTGACCTTCCAACAGGGTCAGGGTTAATTACACTGCGTGTGGTTTGGTTTTCCTATTTTTAATCAGATTATTTTCTTTCCTCAGAGGTGTCCCAGGAGAAGCAATTCGGAGTGGAAACTGCTTGTAAAAGCCCAAAGCTTTTGACCTAGTTCAGAAAGGGAAGTCTGAAAACAGCATGGGGGAATTCAAGGGAGGAATGGAGAAATGTGTCACTTAGGGTGCCAGCCCAAGGAAAGACAGGAACAAAGTCACAGAGATCAGATTAGAAGGTGGTGGTTTAAGCTACCTGGAAATCTGGGGATACAAATTTAATCCCATTTTGCTTATTAAGCAACAGGCTCTTGTGCTATGGCTTCCCAGCTGCAAAAGGAGGGCAGAATTATCTTTTTTGTCTACCAGAGGTATATACGGAGAAACTAGAAAAGATTAGAGAGAGAGTGATGTCTTTGAATATGGCGACTGACAGCACAGTGCAAGAGTAATGGGAACAGCCTGGGGAAGAAGGCTAGCACGATGAATTTGTAAGCCAAGTACTGCATGGTCCACAGAGCTGTGCAGAGCTCTACTAAATAACAAGCTGGAGACAAGGAAAGCAAGGAATTTAGAAAAGCCGTAAGGTGACCTGTCCACTGTGACTCACCATTTAATAAAGTTAAGATTTAACCTTTTCTGTAGTGTCATGTGGGTAAGTCACAACCATCTAATACAGATTCAGCTCAGTAGATCTCCACTATCATTTCTTGCTGTGAAATCATATTATTCCAAATGCTTCACTTCATTACTATGGCAGACAGATCATTGCTGTTACAGTACCTTTTTATGCATGATATGCACTTCTCTGCTTCTCTGCTCTGTTTACTATCCTTTTTCATTGTCTCCATCAGGCACAGAGAAACAAGAAACCCTACTGGTGTAATTTACTTTGCTCAGTATGCTATTTTGCTAAAATATTTTTCTTTCATATGGCATCCCAAAAAATAAATAAAACTAAAACTATTACTATGGTTGAAAAATTAAGCTAGTTAGGTAATGTCAAATTTGGCAGACATTCAGCATCCTTCAATTACCCCCCTTGTACATATGCATTCTGGCATAGCCTTTAATTAACATGATCATACCATTTTTTTTCCAGTGAAAACATGTCGTTGAGTACCCAGGGTGAGTGAGGACCCAGTACAGAGCATTCTGCTTTTTCCTTAATGTTTAATAGGCTTATTTTCTATACTCCTCAAAACCCTGCTCTGAAGACAGACTAATTAATTTCTGCCTGTTTTTCTCCCATGCCACTACAGTACATGAGTGCTTCATAAACAACATGTTAATTTTCACAGCTGCCTGGAGAGATGGGTAAGGGGTAAGGAGGTGTGGGAGGCAGTAGTCTTCATAATACAAAAAGTGAGCCAAAACTGTGGAACTCAGTGAGGGCAAGGCTCAAAGACAGTCCCCTTGATCCCATCCCACCCCAGACTGGAGAACCACAAATCACCTAACCCCAAGCTGCAGCACAGTGATGGGCACCATGGGAACGGCACACACTTTGGTTGGTGGCAGAGGCACCGGGGCAGGCTTGTGCAAGTCCTAGGGCATGTGGGTCCACTAAGCTGCCCCAACAAATGCAGCAAGCTTGGGAACCCCAGGGGATGGTGTGCACCAGGATTTATACTCAAAAATGGCCAGGCTGTTTTGGCTGAAGTTTTCCAGCAGAATCAGCTTGACCCAGAGATCTGGTGAGGAAGTGCTCAACTCAGGGCCAACACCCTATCAAAACCTACACAGCAACTGAAAACACAATTTGACAATCAGGAGCAACAGATGACCATAATAATAAACTCTAATCTCTGTACTGGAAAAAAAAAAAGTAGCATGTCTAGCCAGATCCAAAACTGAGATTGATTTTGACAGTCTGACAACACAGTTTTAATTGCTGTTTATAGCATAGCACTTTTGTGTACCCCCATAATCAATTAGTGGAGCTGCCAGCAGCTAAACACAGACACATTCACACACTATCTTGAGGAGATGGACTGGGGTGATTTCACCAGCTCTGGGCTGCAGATGGGCCAGCACTGCACTGCCCATCACCACCTCTGCCCAGCACAACCTTCTGCACTCACCCACGTCCAGGGCATAGCCACCAGGGTCATATTAACATACATGTCTGTATACACTGGAAAACCCTGCTACAAGGGAACAGGTCAGGACCACATCCAGTGCCAGAGGCTTTCTGATTAAGAAGTAGTGTGTAGGAGTTTGGAGGACTCCATTTTAATCTTGACAGATGAGTAGAGCAATATGGGTCCACCTTGTCCAGTTGGTAGCAAAGTGTAGCTGTGAGGATGAAAGATCCTGGGCAGGATGTTTAAGCATCACGGCCTGCTGTGGTGTGATTGCTAGACAGCAGTAACAGTCAGAGACCTTAGAACACAATGTTCTGAAACCCTGACATGACATTCTTACCCAGCTACACTGAACAGAACAGACATGACTAGGTCTGAAACATAGCTGCTCAAAAAAATGTTTCAAATGAATGCCTACAAGGAAAGCTGACAGCTCAAGCATACTGTCAAGCAGTCACCAGAGCCAACTACCCCTGGCACATAGACCAAGTGCTGTAGGTGAAGCTCTCCCTGCTGAACCTGAGGTGCTTTACACTGAACCACTTGAAAAATCCTGCATTGTGGATTGTGACATTGATTCACTGCTACAACAGTGAAAGGTATCATAGCGCTGCTCCACCACTGCCACTTTTTACTTTGACAGCCAGAGACTGGAAAGACTCTACAATAAACCTTTGTATGTCCATCTCTCCGAAACCGTCATGATCGCTTCCTGTAACCTAGTGGCACATCACTCCTCCTTTGCAGCCCCTCACCATTGAAAAACAGATGCCTTGAAGATATACTACACTTTTACTCTCAAAGAGAGAGGGGACAGAAAAGGCTTCAAACAGCTCCTCCTTTCTTCCTGAAGTGGCACTGAAGCAGGGACACATCCTTCCAAATTCAGTGGAGAAACAGATGGTCCACGAAGTTAAAGATGTGCTTATAGGGCTGGATTGAAAAACATGCCTAAATGCTTTTCTGAGTCAGAGCCAGAAACAATTCCCCAAATTCACCCGTTTTGCTTGAGACTCATCACAGCAGCAGATAGGCAGCAGTTTTCATTAAACCCTTGGTATCATGTGAGTTTCAACACATCCTTAATTACAACACTCTGACTGACATCCCCACAAAATGCAAAAATCTTAATCTGTGCAGGACCATAACAGCCCACAGCAAACAGCCCTGGGAACAGCACACAGCACCCTGTGAGACACAGGTAAGACAAAGAGTTCCACATTAGAGCAAACACCAGTGCATTTTAATCTTTCTCTAAAACCAGACAAATGAGAGACTTTCATTTAAAGGAATTAATGTAACTAATTAGATTCAAACACCAAGTCAATCTGTCTGCAGTTCTTACCCCAATTTGGTAGGTAACAGGTGACTGCTTGTGCCTTAAGCAAGCATAGACACTTACTGAGAGAAAATAAGCCATTTCTGAATATTCTCATGGTAAGCAATCATTTTAAAACTAAAGACAAAGTAGAGACTTTGTAGGATCTGTTTGCCAAACTCTCTGAACACGTGCACCTTTTAAGCAGGCTCAGACAAAATATTTTATATATATCGATGAAGTGACAAGAACAGGCTCAGTAAACCTTCTACCTCTGTTTTTATGAGCTGAGAATAAAGAAAGTTACTTTTTAGAGCAAAGGAGAGTAACAAACCATGGCTACCGATATTCAAATGACAAAAACATCTGAGCGAATTCCAGATGTCAGCCATGTGTTATGGTTTAATAGTTCAACTCTGAATCACAAGCACAAAAACCTGTTACGAAACACATGCCTGCCTGCATGTGTGCATGCACACACCAGTGTGAACTACTTAAAACAGAAAAGCCATATTTTTTGTGGCAGTAGCAGCAATGGAGAAAGGCAGTCAATCTGAGCTGAGGTGGGAGAAAATTAGCAAAGTTTGTCCTATGCCAAGGACCAATGGTGTGATAATTTGTACTTTCAACATTTACAAAGAATGAGTCTAAACTGATGAGAAATTAAACACCCACTTGACAAGCAAGCATAATCCTTTCAAATCCTAAAAGCCCAATCACACCCTGTGTCTTGAATAATCAGTAGCAAGTCACCCACACCCCTGCCATGCAAAACTCATGGAAGTCCTAATAATTCCTTGCCCTGCTCTCTCAAACAATAGTATTTATATTGTGGTTTCTTAGACCCCTTCATTATTTTTTTCTTCTTACATAAAAGGAGGAAATATCTATCACACTGACGTTTAGCAAGAGCCATGCCTCATATTCTTTCTGGTGAAGAAACATAGAGAAGAACCATTTATTGCTCTGTGTGCAATTTGTGGCTGTGAGCAGGCACCCCTTGATGGGTTTTTTCAGCTCTCCCTGGCTCTGGGTGGTGGACTTCCAGGAGAGCTGACAAGTGAGATGCTCCCTCTGCTGTGCTCACGCTTGGCTGCCTGCCCAAGTAGGAACCTGCAAGCAAGGGGAATAATCTACTTTGGCTAATCAATTTTTCACTCATCCCTTCCTCCTGAAACCCGTGTTGTCTGTGCCATGCTCCCACATGCTGCAATCACCCTGCTCCCTCTCTCCTATCCAAGTGTCCCTCCCAGGATCAGAGTAAGTCAGGAGCTTTGGGACCTGGACAAATTGGTCCCAGAATTTGCACAGCAGTGAGTTTCATAAGGAGCTATTGACACTTGCCACCCCCAAGAATCACACTCCTGAACACCCATAGGTAATTGCACGTTGCATGTTTTCCTGGTTGATTTCAAATGCTTGTTTGTCTTTGGACATGCACATGGCAAGTCTGTGCACCCGCACAGCCACTTGTGTGTGCACACCTGAGCCACGCAGGCCAGCACACATAGAAAGTGCATGGTAACTACATGTTGGGCTTGCCCAAATAGACCTACATTTTTATGAAAATTAAGCCTTTAAAGCTATGTTTAAATAAGCTGTATTAGATTATTTTAATGACTTCATGACAAGGCAAGTTGGGATACTGGCAATGGACGGGCCCAAGCAGAAGCTCTTCAAGGAAGGTTCTGCTAGTAGGGTGGAGAGCAAACTGTGGCTGGGGGAACCACAGCAAGGGGTTCCTCAGCTGCTGAAGGATGGTCACCATATTAAAAGAAACTGGAATTATGTTGATGCTATCCCTGTCCTGGTCTTGAAAAGCAAGAGACAGACTGTGCTTGTTAGTGTGTGCTGACAGAGGTTTCAGTCCTGCAAAGAAGACAACCCTCTGCTTGGTGGCTCAGAAGAGGTTTTTATGTTTCCTCCAAAGTGCTCTTCACTGTAAAGCATAGGCCTGGGGGCTGGGAAGGAGGGATGTTAAGCCACGCTGGAAAAAACAACCACCCAAACCCAAAAACCCAGCCATCAAACACATTTATGCTCCAATCTCTGCAAATTAAGATTTCACACGGGAATCTGAACAGGTGCAGTGTTACTCGATCTGGCCATGGCAACCGCCTGCCCTCCATAGCTGACCCTTATTTATTTGGCTGTGGTTTCCACTCAGCCGGGTCCCAGTGGTGAGGATTTCAGACCCTGTGTAGCTGAGAATCAGCAGCTGGCTCTCTGCTGTTCCAGGCAAAGGGATGATCCGGCCCCAGTGCAGAGCACTTGCTAGGAACAGAAACCTCTGCCCACCAGCTCCATGCATGGCCATGTGCTCGGGACAGGCACACATGGCTAACAACACCTTGTCATGGAGATAACTGTTTATCTGCTGCATGCAGAGAACACCGGCTTCTCATGACAATGCCAGCGCAGCCCTAAACAGCTCACAAAGCAGGGAACAAGCAAGAGGTTTTCAGGACACCCACGTTTCAACATTACAAGTATTGCTTATATACCTGGCCCTAATTTTGACAAATCCCCAAATAAAAGCCTCCCCCTGAGCTGCTGCTGCTCTTTGTAGGGGCTGCAGAGAGAAAGTATGCCCAAATTACAGAGGCAGGAGGAGCTTGGCTCTGCAGGCATGATCTGGTTGAAGGCCAGGTCATGCCATAATATTTGTGGACATACATCACAGAACAGCAGCATTTGCATGATTTTTTGGCTGCCGTGTGAATCAGGGAGAAATGGGGCTGATGAGGGTGAAGCAGTGAGGGAACAAGTGGGTGCTGCAGTGGGGAGAAGGTGATGAGTGGAAACAGATAAAACTAGATAAAAAATAGATTTAAAGGATAGAAACGTCTCAAAAGGGGGTCATCACAGCAGGGCAGAGGCAAGCAGCTGTCCCACGAGGCTGACTGAAGTGGGCAGCCTGGGGCTGTGAGCAAAGGCAGGTGGGTGTCCCTGGGCATGGCAAGGTGGCCCCCAGCTCCCAGCGACAATGGGGCATTGGAAGTCTCCTTAGCCACGGGAAAATAAACCCTATGGAGAGGCGAGCCTGGAGGCACACCGCACCAACTGCCCCAGTGCAGGGCAAAACTGCTCTGTACACAACTGCAGTCCCAGGGAGCAATTTCTGCAAGGAGATTTTGATGGCAAGCCTGGCGAGATGCACATTGAGCTCCAGATCTTTCTGTTGGGTTTGGGTTTTTTTTCTTTGCATGATGATTTTTCATAAAAGCCTACCCTGTTCGGAAGGATTGCCATGGAAAAAAAATAAAATACACCGTAGTGTACTGTTCTCTGGCGTTTGGGCGCTGCCCAAGTCGTGTTAGACTAGCTCCATCTCGTGGAAATCGGCAGCAGAAGTGGGGCAAACAACAACAAAGGGGGAGAAAAGCTGTAGGAAAATGTTGCCAACTTGCTCTTTGGCTGTGTGTGCCAGCAGTGGTTTTGGTTCCCATCTGCAGGGGTTTCACTGGTCCCATCCCTCTTGGAGTTTCACTCCCACTTGAAGGTTTGAAAGAAATGAAAAAAATCCTTGTGCAAAGTCAGCAGAAATGGTGTAATTTTTCTGACTTTTGATATCTAGCTGTAATATTCACATGGTTACTGTATGATCATGCTCAGAGCTCACAGGAAGGTTTGGGGCTGCGCAGTGGCTTCAAGCTCTGCCATACAGAGCTTCTCTTCAGACCCATGCAGAGCATTGCTTCAGACCATGTCCCAAAGAGACTCCTCCCTCCATCACTCCCTGCCTCCACTGATTAATTTACAGCTGCATCTGCACCTTGTTCAGCATTTCTTTCTTGTCTCTGTCATCTAGTTTCCCCTTCTTATTTTGCAGCTTATTCCAGAAGTGTCCACACCCCTGCACGTGTACTTATAAATCAGAGGGAACATCTGTACTGCAGAGCTCAAGCACGTTCCTGTCTTTGAAGAAGTTTCCAGTTTAGATAAGCAACTCTTTCAATCATTTATATGAAGTAAATACACAGCACTAAATCTATGAGGTTATATTTTAAAAGAATAGCTACTCCCTCTTTCCTAATGTACTCTTGGATTTATTCTCCTGCTTATTCATACTCTGATTTTTAGCCTTTGATATTAGAGTTCATCTTGCAAGTCTACTTAATCCATGTCCTGCGGGACAGGGGAGACAGTTAGTGGATTTTATCTTCAAAGACATGTTACCACCACTTAGAGTCATCTAAGAAAACAAATCTTTCAGGCTTGAGAGTTCTGGCAAACACCCCATGAACTGCAAAAGACATCAGCAAGCCATGAGTGTATATCACTAAACACAGATGCAACAGTCTTCTTAGGTGAAACTGTACTCACCTGCAAGGTGGCCAAACACATAAATTATGCTAAAATGATGAATTGCCACTTGGACTTCCGAGGACCTCTGCATTTCATTGCTATCCTTACAGTATCCCTGAGTGCCTTAGCAAACAGTGCCCACTCAGCACATGGTCATGACAGCGGGAGCTCAGTCCCAGGAGACGTCAGCAGAAAGGAACAGCTGTGTGCCCTGTAGAGATCCCACACTGCTGGCTGTGATGAGGTCTGGCCTGATGGCAGGCTAGGAATAGGACTCAACAAGAGAGGCTATGGAAAATGCTGCTGACTAAAAATCTATGTGTCATGGTGAAAGGAAGGTTCCTTGGCATAATTGGGCAGATCTTCCTCTGGAAGCGGGCAACCTGCTGCAAACTCCAGCTCCTTGCTGTCTTCTGTCTGTTTTCTATCTGGGCAAAAATGTTCCCTAGCCTCTGAGCACTCCACAGTGCTGGGCATGACTTTTCCGCATGAGCTAGTGCAGGATATGGCTGAGTAGCAAGCCACACATTGCTGTTCATGCTGCTTAGGTAGCTAAAACCGTATGAGACAGGTGAGAAAACTAAACAAAAGGGTAATATGGGAGGCAAAATTTGGAAATCTTCTCTAGATCAGATGAATTTCACTTTCCACCATGGTCACCCCACCATCCTCCTCCAAAAAGTTATTTCTACTTCTGCAAAAAAGACCATTTATACAGTGTTATTGCACTCTGTGCCTGCCTCATTTAATCAGGCCAGGCAAGTCCTAGCCAGGGAAAGCTTGCTGCTCACAAACAGCAGCACATTGAAAGACATTGCTATTTCTCTCATACCAGCACAACTCCAGGAACTGCCTCTTTGTAGATTCAAACCTCGGGCAAGTGCCCAACCCCTTGTGTTTCTTTTAAGACCCACTCGTCTGTGATCCAAGGAAAATACATGTCCCATGGTGCACTGCAGATAGCGATGTGTCTCTGCCCCAGGCAGTGCAGCTCAGATCAGCACAGCAGCATGACAAAGTACAATTTACACACCTGCTGGGAACACTTCTTTAAACATGGTTTTGTCCCCATGAGCTGGAGATAACAGGCCTGATCCAACAGCTGCTGAAGCTGAATGGGCATCAAAGCAGCGCAGCAGAGCGGATAGGGCCTGCAGCGCCAGCAGCCTGTGGATGCTGAGGAGGAAAGGGTCAATTGTTCTGAACAGTCAACACCAAAATAAGCAACGAGTTAAGAAAAAGCAAGGAAACTTCAGCTATACCAAGAGGAAAAAGCTTGTAATTGACAGCAAGTGTAATTAGGCAATCGGGTCCAGTGCCAGAGGAAGCGATGACTATCCATATATATCCATATAGCTAACACCATCCTGGCAAGACTTCATTATCATCGCCTGCAGGAGAATGGAGCCCAGCTGTGAGAATGAGCTGCGTGAACCACTGCTGCTCCCTTCCTTTTGGGCTAGGTTGATTAGCAATCCCAGGCCTTCCCCGCTACCGGCCAAATAGTGGGGTGGTTGTTTAGCAGCTCCCAGCCACTCCAGAAGAGTTCATGGGGTATGGTGCTTCACGCATTTCACTGCTTTTTCAGAAATTATTCAAAATGGAAGAGAAGGCTATTGTTGGCTTATGGCTTTGCTATGAAAAAATATTTTGGAGGGATGGCAATATGCAAAGAATTAACACCAAGCCAAGCTGCAGTGTGAAGCTCTGATGTGTTTTTTCTGATGACAACAAAACCTTGCTGAAGGCTGAGTCCTGAGTGTAACACTTTCAAAAGACTAATCACCAACCTGCAATACTGTAGGACATTCATCCAGCAATTATTTAGGGGGCTGAGGAGTAAACAAGCTTGTCTCTGACCTGGATCTGACAAACTCACCGGGTCCAAACTCTTTCCTTTCACATACCTTTGCAAACAGGGATTAAGTATTTGGTATGTGTGCACGTATTTGTGGCATTTCACGACACAGACTCAAGTTGATGCAGAGGCTCAAATCCAACTTTATTACAACCAAGCCCTTTTTATCCCCCTGTTTGGCGCTTTCCCAGCCTGCACATACAATGTACAATCTCACTGGCTCTTATAAAACTCTCCAGCTAAATAGTCCAATCACAGTGCTGCAGACTGTCTCACAACCCCCACATCCTCTGGCCTTCAACACCCCAAGTCATCTCCCCAGGGCTTGTCAAAGCACCAAGGCCTCGGAGCTCATTCCCAAACTGTTCTTCATGCAAATGTTATCACATCTACCCCTTCTTTGTTTTGGATATTCACTATCAACACCTGCTTAAGGGCTCGATTAATAAAAAATGCATAAGCTAATAAAAACTAACAAAACAAACATTCTTAATACAATTTTTTTCACTCGTGCTCCCAGCCTAGCAAATAAACAGTTGAAGAACAGTTAACATTCTGCACTAACAGTTGGTTTTGAATTATATAATGAAAATACAGATACTTACCCATTTTTACAGATCTTACCAATTTCTTGCAGCTGTGTTGTTATACCCCCCAGCCATTCCACGTGTCCTCAGGATTCTAGGCTACCATTGCTTCCAACAGCGCTCTGAAAGAACTTGTAGGTGTGGCAATCAACAGGCACAGGGTGTCTCCTCCTGTAGCACTGGCTAATGTTTTCTTCTGGCTGGGCAGGAAGCCATGATAGGGTCAGTCCTCTTGTGATGACGAGACAGAAGACAAGGCAGGACAAACCTATCGTGCAGGGACCCAATGAGGTCCTTTATCTGTGGAAACACAAGCATACCCTCATCCCCAGGTTATTAAAGGGAACAGGCCTTCCCATTCATGAGTTTCAAGATTACATACTTAACATGAGTTTTCCCCTGTTCAAAATTCTTAGAACCCCTGAAATGGTGCTGTATAGGAGGTCTATCCTCCATCCAGCGATTTAAAAAATTCAAAAGATAACAAACTTTCGTTATACTTTCTTGTGGGGTTAACCCTGAGCTCCTTCTCTTTTGTTTCTGCAACACAGTTTTAAGGGTGCTATGTGTGAGCTCAGTAACAGCTTGGCCTGTGGAAGAATGTGGAATACCTGTGACATGTTGAATTCCCCATTGTTGTGTTTTGTGTGCTACATAAACCAGGCCATTATCTGGTTTTATGGGTTTTGAAAATCCCAGGGTATAATATTTATTGGAGTAGTCCATAATTTAAAAACCTGGACTACAGCAGAGAGTTCTACTACCTGAGGTGATCCTGTGACAATATGTATATCGTTTTTCCAGTGTCCTTCAGCATCTTTCCAAACTGTTATGGCTCTGCCTGTCTTGCCAGACCCATTAGTGAATACTGTGAGGGCCTCAGTTATTGGCGTAAAAGTTAATTGTGAAGCAGGCAAAAGGGGAAGAGAATGTAGGGATTGCACAATTCTGTGTCCTGGGAAATGAATAATACTAATTTGCCCTGTAAAATCTGCTAGAGCACACTGAAAAGCAAAAGACTGGTGAGTTAAAAAGGTTAGTCATTTTGTATCAAGAGGCAGATAGATAATATTAGGTTCAACACCATCTAAAGTCAATAATGACTCTCTTCCTTTCTGAATGACCATAGCTATCGTTTCAATGGCTGTTGTAACTGTTTTTCCAAAATCAGGGTGGAGCTTCTTGAATTTTTAATTCTGCAATTAGGAGTCCTGCTGTTGAGACTGCTTGGATCACTTGTCATTTCACTTTTTTGGCTGTTTGTTCCTATTCTGCAGCAATTAAAATGTCATCCATATAATGATAGATTAAAACATTCTCAAAGCACTCTCCTATAGGGCTTAAAACTGCCACTAGGAATTGCTGGCATAGTGTAGGACTGTTTTTCACACCTTGTGGCAACACTTTCCAATGTCATCTTTTATGCAGCTCTGAAGCATTGATTGAAGACACAGAAAAGGCAAATTGCAGTGCATCTTGTGGAGCAAGAGGTATCATGAAAAAAGTCTTTTAAATCAATGACTATGAGAGTCCATGCTTGTGGTAACATTCTTGGTGAGGGGAGCCCAGGTTGCAAAGCTCCCATATCCTCAATGACCTCATTTATCTCTCTTAGGTTGTGTAAAAGCCCCCAAGCATTAATTTCCTTCCGAATCACAAAAACAGGTGTGCTCCATGGGCTGGTTATGGGGACTATGTGACCAGCTTTCAGGTGCTCATCCACCAATTTGTATAATTGCAGCAGTTTTTCTTTTGGGAGGGGCCACTGATCTACCCACACAGACTCATCTAATTTCCAGGTCAAAGGTGGGACCTGCTGCAAAATAGCGGCCCCAAGGAAAAATTCGTACTTAAATGTACTCTCCATTGGCTTAAATAGTCTCTGCCCCATAGGGTAGGAATAACACAAAAGGCCTAATCGAGGCAGATCTCCCTTCTGGTCCAAAAACAACAACAAGCTCTCTGCTCTGGAGAGGTTTGACCACCAATTCCCGCTAATGAGGCATGAGCGTCCATTAAAAGCCAATGATCAGGCCATTGTGATTCAGAAATGACTGTAACATTTGCTCCACTACCAACAATTCGTTGCAAATGACCCCTGGCGGCACAAGAAGACCCCTTATCGCTGTAGAGGATCGTCCAATAAACAATGCTGCCTTTCCATGCCCGAGTGGGCCATATGTGCCTGTTGGAATAAGGACAACCAACGTGTCTTGAATTATTGTCTCTCCCGAGGTGGCCAGGTCCACTCCCGAGCTGCTGCTTGTGCTGGTGTGCAAACTGCGGTAGCTCCCCGAGGGGGCCATTCTGGGGGGTAATTTGTTGTCAAAGTGCGGCCCTTCACCGCGCTCTGCTTGAGGTTTCCTGGTAAAGTTAAAGGCTGGCCATCCCGGTAAGATTTCTATCAGCACTGACTTACATAATGATGCCCTTTACGACAGCACGAGCAAATTCCAGGTGCTCCCTTTTTGTTATTTGCTTCTATTTTCGGACAGTCTGTTTTCAAATGGCTGTACTAACCGCAGAAAAAGCACGGCTGTGACTTAACCGCAAAGTCCTCAGATGCCTCCTCAATCAGAGACAGATCATGTCGTCTAGACCCAGCATTCATACAAGCATTTAACATACCATCTATGCTCGGATTTCGTGATGGCCACAATACTTTCTGATAGTCAGGGTTAGCATTCTCAATAGCAAGATGTTTGAAAACATATTCATGTGCTTTCTTATAATCAATCAGTTTCTCCAGAGCCTCATTAAGTCGGTCTAAAAACTTCAGAGCACACAATACTTCTGCATCCTCCGCCCATCTCACTTCTCCCTTTACAGCTGTCCGTGTATCATGAGGGTTTGAGGGATATAAATCAGGCTCCTTTTCTGGATCCATAGGCCCCGGGTCAAAAGAACCATCCAGGTCAGTGAAGCACAGAATCAGACTCTACAACTCAAGGACAGTTTTAAAGCAGGTAGGTTTATTATGGCACCGGGGCAAGAGAGATCACTCCTCCTAACTTGCACACCAAGGGGTTAAGCAAGCAGATATTTATTACACACAAACATGCATATTCATTAGGTTCCCAAGAGAGAGGAGGGGATATTACAATTAGTTTAGGTACTCATTAACATAAGTCTCCTCCCTTTTGGCGCTTGCGCACTGTGCTCCGATGGTCGTGGGCGGGGGTCTTCAAGATGGAGTAAGTAGTCTTCCTCATGTGGTCAGAGGTCTTCAGGATGAAGTAAGCAGTCTTCCTCAGGGTGCACTTTTCACCTTTGGCACAGTTGGATGCCCCAGTGATCACAAAATTAGCTGAAACCAGACGTATCTGCAAGTTTCTGATAGCTGGCAAAGATTTAGAAGAGTGTGACCTTCATACAAAATTTATTGCAAGCAGAACAGGATGGGCAGACAAGGTGTATCCCAGGCTAGCAGATGTTCAGAAGTCACTGTCTCCAAACTAACTGATAATTAGAAGGACAGCAAGAAATAATTCAAAAATAAATAATTCACTCTTGTTAGTAAGACTCCTAAATTCTGTTACCGCACCACAGACTTACAACACATTTTTCTCTATCTTAAACCTAAGTTAAGTTAAAAGTATTTTAACCCTATGTTTTCCAGACACTTGCTTTCCTTGTATCATCAGCATCAGAATTATCAGGCGGCAGAACCACAGGAGCAACAACAGGCTGATTTTTTGATCTCACAGCAGAGTCTGGCAAAGAGGGTGGTGGTGAGGGAGCTGAAGGTGCCGCTTCTGCTTCCTGTGCTTGTGAGCCCGCACGAAGTTTTAAAGTTTCAGAAATTACTTGCCATGGGCTCAATAAAGTGGCGGCAACTTCATCATTGTTTGTAGCACAGTCCCACAAATTAATACCAACTTTGTCCCAAATCTCCGGGGTATAAGTATTAGTGGAATTAATAGACGGATCGGCTTTTGATGCCCAGAGAAGGATACGTTTCAATTCTTCCTCATCTACTTTTTTCCCATGCTGCTTAGGAATTATAGCAGAAATTTCCAGAACATTTCCCTGCTCTTTTATTAAAGCAGACCCCATAGTTCTCAGCTGCTTACCCCCATCCTGTGAGAGGCAATCTGTGCGGTTTGAATTCGCTTCCTTTCAGTGTACGCCTTTGCTTATTTTCAGCAAGCAGTTCAGCTGAGCCACGCCACCGAACTGACGACTAGTCGCTTTTCATGCTCCACGTGGGGGGCCATTTGTGGCATGTCACGACACAGACTCAAGTTGATGCAGAGGCTCAAATCCAACTTTATTGCAACCAAGCCCTTTTTTATGTCCCTGTTTAGTACTTTCCCAACCTGCACAACGTTCAATCTCACTGGCCCTTGTAAAACTCTCCAGCTAAATAGTCGAATCACAGTGCTGCAGACCATCTCACAACCCCCACATCCTCTGGCCTTCAACACCCTGGCTCATCGCCCTAGGGCTTGTCAAAGCACTAATTTCCACATCATTAGTCTGGCTGAGTGAAATAACTTTCTCTTTCAAAGCCGTCTGATAGAAACAGCTCGTCAGCAGCGCTCAACCACAGCCTCCGATCCCAGCAGCCACACTGAGAATGAAACCCTGAGTTTCAGCAGCAAAGTTGGTTTGTTCTCCCATCAGCAAATCAGATTGGTCAAGCATTCATGCCTGTCAAGAAATGCAAGGATCACTGAGAGGAAAGACTTCAAAGCCACATCTCTGAAGCACGGTGAGGAAAAAGGAACAAATGTTACCCTGTGGTAAAATACATTTAGGGCATTGACATGTTCCAAACTGGAGCAGCATACATTCTACCTTGTTACAAATAGTCATTACCAGCGTAGGATATTGGCAGCTGTATGGATGCTCTTCAGGCAAAGACCAACAGTGCAAAATGAACAGGTAAGAATGTGTTAATATGAATGGGGAAGAAAGAAGAAAGAAAATTGAGAAGTGAATTGAAGCAGTCAAAACTGTGCATAGACACCATTTCAAGTTCCAAGCCATCTGGCTAAGTATAAACTACAGGGGTTTTTCCCCCGTCATGGCAGTTTTGGGTTCCTCTCATTATTCTCATCCACCCTGACCACAGGTGCAGCCTGCTCCTGCATTTCAGCACTCTCAAGACCTGCAGGTGGAGGAGAGGAGGTGGCTGTCACCTGCACACGGTCTCACTGGTGGCCACCTCACACCAAAAGGTCATGGAAATCCTCTCTCAGCCAGGACATAGCTGGGACACTTTCAACTCACTTTGGACTACAGGGCCTGCGTCACAGGCACTCCTCACCAGCACTGACTACTTGAAAATGGGGAGAGAGGTTTCTTTCCTCTCTTCCCAGAGCTTTATACATGGAAATTAATGTCACTTAACAACAGGACTTCCTTTTAAGATGCTGTGTTGTCATTCCAAAGCCTCTCTGCTGAAAGTGCTTTAAATAGCCTGAACTCACACCAGTTCCCTCAGCTTGCCTTTTTTTATATCTCTGACCCTTTTTCTCCCATTGTAAGTTTAATATCTGTGGCCAGACAAAGCAAACCAAATCCAACAAAAATGCAACTCTCAGCAATCAGTCCAGCCTCCCCCTGCAAGGGCTGGGAAGCTCTTTTTCCCCAGAGCTGTGCCAAGCTACACTTGATGGAGACCAGCTGGGGAAATGGAAAGCTCAGGAGGGTTTTAATTATTACTTTTTGTTGCTACTCAAATTGGGCTTATATATGTAACCAAATTTCTCTCTCATCAGTCTGAAATCTAGTGTGCAAGACTTGTGCAGCAAAATCTGCATTTTTTTCTGGGCTTTATAGTACTGATAGAATCCATGGGGAGAGAGAATACTGGGTATTTTGCTTGCTTAGAAGAGAACAGTCGCTGCAATTTTAACATAGGGAAAAGTCTCATAGCTGTTTCACAGAGTGACAGGGAGCTCCAGCACCAAGATCCTCAAAATAACTTCTGAATGTTTGAAAAATTGCAAGCTAGTCTACGAGGATAACGCAACAACAGTAGTGATACAGAAACAGTATCTGAAGGGAGAGCGCAGGAAACGTCCCGCTTTCATGCAGATGAAACATGGATGTACAAGATGCCAGTAATTAATCAGTTGCTAATCCCCATCAGCAATTTCCTTCCCGCACAGCACCTTTGTACTGACTATTTTTGGTTTGTGTTTGGTAGGACTTCACACAGCTCTGCATGCACCAGCCTTGGCCAACCCAGCTTTCCGGCTGGCAGGCAGGGTACAGGATGCAGGCGTAGGGGCCAGGAAACCCAGCATCCCCCTGGCCTCCAGCAGGCTGCAATCATCAGCTGAACGTTTGTTCATCCTGCATGCTAAAAAACAATAGCACCGATGCCCTCCAAAGCCAGGGGTTCCAGGACCTGGTTGCAGCAGCAACCTGAGTGTCTTCTCCATCAATTCTTTTGAAAGCTGCCTCAAAAAAAATCCAGGTGAGAACAAGCCATCCAAAGAGAGGTGGCTGGGGAGCCACTCACTTCATTTGGTTGGGGTATTTCTGTACACAGCCCCTACACCGCAACCCTGGTTAAATTCTCTCTTTCTCAAAGGGCACCCAGCTCACTCCCTGCGAAGATGGTTTGGTCCAGTCATGGAAATTTTCAATTGAAGGTGTGGCATGCTTTCAGAATTAACCTTGACCATCCATGCCAGGTGACAGTAGCTGGTTGGTTGCTCCTCCACCAAGAAGCAGCGGCAAAGCAGAGGAAGAGGAACCTCTAGGGCAGGGTGATGCTGCAGCCTGGCCCCTGACTGCTAAAGCACTCAGCAGAGAGGATGGCGCCCAGCCAGGGACAGCATTGCAGGCACAGTCCTGCAGGTCTTTTACCTGTTGTGTCCCCACCGCCCCTGAGCACAGGTGAAGGGACTTTGCTCACGTGCATAGAGAGCATGCACTGGAAAGTACATCTGGCTGTTGTCTCTTGCCCTCGCTAAGGGTTTCCAGAAGATCATTTGCTGTAGAACAGAGCAGAGGGGTCTCACATGAAGTCTGGTGAAGTCTGACGTTTTTTTATGGCAGTGTTTTTCACCTGCAAGTCATTTATGCTCTTGCTGCATCACCTTGTTCTATGCTTTTCCTCAGAGCACAGCCTGAGCCGGCAGCATCAGCAGCAGAGCCCTCACAGGGTTTCCAGCTGGAAAATGCAGGCCTGTAGTGGGACATGGCAGGGGTGTTTGGTCCTCTGCAGCTGCTGTGTCTCATTTTGGAGCACCATGCAGCCACAGCAGGGGAGTGGTCACTGCCCAAATCCCCCTGCCCCAGGGATAACTACAGTGAGAGTTCTTAACATCATTGTTTAAAGTAATCATTTGGATTTCTGTTTCTTATTTGTGATACCAAGAAAACAGCAAATGGAAAAGTCTTGAAATCCATACCTAAAGGAAATGACTGAGAATTATTTTAACCCTTTGATTCTGTACAGACAGACACTTGGGAAGCCCTGCTATGTTGGGTTGTCAATCCTTTTTAATTCAGAGCTACAGAAAACCAGGGATTACATGATTCATCTCTCAAATAAGAGAGACTTAGCATCTCATAGGAATTCTGAGGGCAATAAAGACTCTTTAATACAGCCACATAACCCATTGCACTTTTCTTTTTAATGTCTTAGATTGATTCCCACTTACTCCTACAGTCATTACGTATTTTTCCCAAGCCAACTGTGGAAGAGGAGCAATTTTCCAGATTCATCCCACCTGCGACACACTTTAGGGGCCAGGGTTTTTGCAGGTGCTGTGCTCAGTGCTCTGACTGAAGCCTTTCCCAAGATGAGGGCCGGGCAAGGCCAAGCACAGAGCCAGCAGGACGGATTTGACACCAGACAGGATTTCCCCTTGACCTGACCAGCCAGATAGGCTCCTGCAGGACTGATGATCCCACCCAGAAACAGGGCCCGCCTTTCTGTGCTGGGGGTGCGAATTGACATCCTGTGACTTCAGCTTCATGCCAACAGCCCACAAGATGCTCACATCCATGCCACTTGGCTGAGGAACATGCCAGCACTTCACCATAGCGGTCCCAGCTAGGACCAACACCTCATCGCTGGTGGTTTTTAAGTGTGGGGAGAGCCACTGCCTGTGGGCACGCACCATGGGTGACTCACCACATTTTGGTGAGCCTCGTTCCTCCTGTCCTGCTCAGAAATCAGTGTAAAGTGGAGAACCTCTGGGTAGGTACAGCCCTCTCTTGGGGACTTCTTGATTGAAAGGCAGAGCGCCTTGTTTGTGGGGTGGCAGGGTGCCGCAAGGGCAGTGCAGAGGGAACGATGTGCTCAGCCCCCAGCAGTGCTCAGCACCTCATAAGTGCTCAGCAGCAAGCACCATCGCACTAAAGCAACTATGCTTTTATTACCATCTGGTAGTATTACTGGATGGTAATTACCACTGGTGTCTGCATGCTCTTGGATTTCCTATCATCAAAGCAGGAAGAGTTTCAACCAAGCACAGAGGGAGTAAAATTTTTAGCAGAAAAATACTTGTGAGAAGACAGTCCCAGTGACCCCTGTGGTCCAGGAGTCCCCCTGAACACAATAATGGAGAGAGGAGCCACCCAGCAGTTGGGAACAACAAATAGAAAAGCATGCAGAAAAGGAGCGCTCCCTGTTTAATGTGGGAGGTGAATCAGCTCTCATCAGTCATGGAGGGGCTGCAGACTGCCCGAGCCCATGGCTGGTGCCCATAGCAAAGCCCCCTGTGAGCATCAAAAACTGCTCCTGCTAACTACTGCCATAAATTCTTATCCCTCCACATTTTGCTTCACAAGCACAAAGGGCTAAATTAATCAGATAGGCACACATAATGAATAATTCAGATACCTCTAATCATTAGTCATTTTTACTAAGCTCAGTGATTGCTTGTGCACATGAACAAGAAGAGGAACTTCAGTCACCCAATACCAATTTCAGAATGAATTCTTCATTATCTGAAATTGAGGCAGGCCCTGGAATTCATTATTGCATCATAAAGCTTCCCTCATCCTCAAAAACCACACACACACCCTACCCCCCCCCCAAAAAAAAAAAATAATCTCTGGAGTTATTTCTATTTTGTTACATCAAACATAAATTCTACAACGCATAATAACATGCTTCACTGCACTGCAGGAAGAAGCAAGATTAGATTTGGCTGATATCCCCTCCGATTCAGAGGACTTTTCTTACAAAACAACACATTCATCTGAGATTGGAGGTTTCTGGTAAGGGAGGTTTGAGGAAGCGTCTGTACCAGCAGGGCTCATAGCTTGCCAGAAACTAGACACAGGGTGCAACTGTGAGTCCAAGCTGCTGCATGCCAGGAAAGAACAATGGGGACAGCAGGGACACACCAAGCCTTAGCCTTTGAGCATTAGCATGGAAAATGGCAAATAAAGGAGCAAACATCCTAAACAAATTCCTCTGAACTTTCTGCTACCAGCTGCAGGGCAAGCAGGATTTCCAGCAAACGCAGAGGTGCCTGGGAGGGTCAGGGCTGTTAGTGAGATGTACGGTGAGATTTTCACTTGTCATTCAGATAAGTTGTTTTCTTTTGTATTTTACAAAATTAGGAGGAAAAGAACCCAGTGAAATGAGGTCAGCAGAGAAGCATCCTGGCAGCAGACAAATACAGCAGCAGGGCACTGCTGCCATGGCCTCTCTGTACCTGCCAGCCCCAACAGCCATCTGAGGGGGTTAAGCAAAAATGCTCTGTGCTGGATTTTAAGCTTCACTCCTGCCATATTGACTGCTCCCCTCTCCCAGCCACCGGCAGTGATGAGCACAGTGGCTCAGGGGAAACCCTAGGGATACGTCAGCTCCAGGTACCAGTACAGCCATGACCTTCATACAGTTTTTCAGAGCCAAAGATCCTGATTTTCTGTGTGTCCTTGGCACCACAGAAGCCCAAATGTCTCCATTTTCCCAGGTGTCAAGCTGAATGCTTTCCAGATGGCACCGTGATTGCTTGAAGCTTCACTGACCAGGTCACTGGGCTAGATTGGCTCCATCATGTGTATTTGCCAAACCCGATCTATTTTCATCATGCCTTTCTCTACTAGGTGGTGAAGAAAGAATCACAGAATCATAGAATGGTTCATATTGGAAAGGACCTTAAAGATCATCTCATTCCACCCCTGTGCCATAGGCAGGGACACCTTCCACTAGACCAGGCTGGTCAAAGCCCCCTCCAGCCTGGCCTTGAACACTGCCAGGGGTGGGGCAGCCAGAGCTTCTCTGGGCAACCTGTGCCAGTGCCTCACTGCCCTCACAGTGAAGAATTTCTTCCTAATCTAAATCTGCCCTCTTCCAGTTCAAAGCCATTCCCTTCAGCCTATCACTACATGTCCAGAAAGTCTCTCTCCGCATTTCTTGTAAACTGCCTTTAGGTACTGGAAGGCTGCTGTAAAGTGTCTCTGAAGCCTTCTCTTTTCCAGGCAAAAGGTGCTCCAGCCCCCTGAGCATCCTTATAGCTCTTCTCTCAACTCACCCCAGTTTCACATACCTCTTGTGCTGGGTGGTCCAGAACTGTGCACAGTACTGCAGGTGAGCAGCACTCATGAGAGGTCTCACGAGAGCAGAGTACGGAGGCGGGATCATCTCCTTCCACCTGCTGGTCACTCTCCTTTTGTTGCAGCACAGCACATGCTCGGCTTTCTGGACTGCAGGTGCACACTGCTGGGTCATGTTGAGCTTCTCAACAGGCCAAAGAGCGCCACTTACTTAAGTCTGCTGGGAACAAAGCTGTCAAGTTAATAACTCAGCCTGTTAGGAAAGAAAGAAAAACAAGGTCAAGTTGAGCTGCCTGCCTGGAACTCATGCTCAACGCTGTTTGAGCCCCTGTCCTGCTGGCCCAGGATCTCTCCCTGCCTGCAGCTGCCACGCACATATCCATCTTAGGGATGGTTAGAAATACTGTCCCCCTCAATAAAACTGGTCATTCATTACCTGTAATATAAATACAAGAGGAAAAGAGTTCATTTTTAGATTGAACTGCTGCTTTTTAACTTTACTGTTTCTACTGAGAGAAGCATGTGTCAGCATTATGATCCTTTTTACAGCAATATAGGAACAGATCTTAGACTCATAGAATCATTTGGGTTGGAGAAGACCTTTAAGATCAAGTCCAACTGTAAACCTAACACTGCCAAGTATACTGTTGCCACCAGTTCTCTTAGCAGAGCCCTGCTTTTCAGTTGCTTCATGAGTTCTTGTGACTTTCATAAGCACTGTATCAAATCTTTTCAACTCAAACTTCCTACTGCATTAAATTCCTCTTTGTTGAGATGCTGAATTCTCATCTGCCCATTTCTTGTTCTACGTCCTCTGTCGCACTGACCTGGCCTGTACCTAATGGGGATTTCACTCTACATGAGCATAAAAGCCAATTTCCCACAGTTCTCATTTTTAAAACTCTGCTCTGCCCCAAAGAAGTGTCAGTGCACATTAATTTGACTATATTTAAAGCAGGGAAGTTCCTCTTTTACTCTGAAACCACTGTTTTGCTCAGACTGAATCTGGGACGTTCAGCAAACATTTCTTTTCCTTGTGACCTGCCTTTCAGTTGACCTGCCCGGCCTGTGTGACATTGGCTGCTCGGTCTTGCTTTCATTAAGGGAAGATAGCACCAGATCACCCATTTTAGCAACCCACCTCACTCCGTAATGGCCTGTGATTTGTACCTTTTGATTTTCACGATGCTCACCGGCATGAGCTGCGAAGCACCCAGCGCTGCTGAGAAGATGTGTGTGGAGGTGAGTGAGAGCCGCCTGTCCCCCCGGAGATGCAGGAGCTGTGTACCATCTCTGGTGCATGCCTGCCTGCTGACGTTAGGCTGTTTTCACTTCCCAGGGGGTTTCTCTCAGAGGGATCTGAAGGCCTTTATCAGACAAATAAGGCAGGTGTCTTGAGATGTGCCAAGGGACATCGATCACTGTTCTCCTCCTCACACCTGCACATTTGTGCATTCTTATGCTCTCTCCTACTGCTGCCAGGGACTTTGGGAGCCCAGCACCACACTTCACCTCTCAGGGATCTCTAAGGGTGAATAAAGTTTCACGCGGGTGTGTAGCAGATATTGGATCTAGGCAGAGGTCAGACACAAGGATTTTGCCTCTTGCGCTGCACTCTCTGTATGGGAATTTGTACGCAGTGGTGCGTGATGGTGTGTCTGTTTGCCATTGATCAACGTGCGATACCACACGAGGGTAGTAAGAAAGTACCAGGATTTTTCCAGGGCATGAGAGAAGGCTGACCATAAATGTTTTCTTTTGTTTCCTATGCTGGAGACGAGGGAAAAAAAAGAAAAAAAAAAAAGGGGCAAGGATTTTGATGTGGGGAAGAGGCACTGTGGAGACTCAGCCCTTCACAGTGCACATCTGGGGCCAATAGCAAATTCCATACTGAATTAAATGTACAAAGCCCCAAGCGCTCAGAATTGCACAGTGGGATACCTTAGGGGATGGTTGTTCCTCAGATACCTGTGAGAGCCACTCCATGCCCTGAAGCATATGGCAATAGCTCACTTACTCACTGCTTTATTTGAATGGTAAAACGTTGGCACTGTTCTCATTTACAGTGACAGCCATATATTTTTCTTCTGCCTAAATCATGCGCCACAGCAGTCAGGTCCATGAGTTCTTCTTTGTTTATCAGTAATAAAACCACTAGCTTTTCTGAGTCTGTATTTTGCTATTTATTTCTGTAGTTACCAGCCCCGTAATATTTCAGTTCTTCTAGGCTGGGCCTTATGCATAGAATCACAATCCACAGGTTGCAAGGGACCTCTGGAAATTGCCTAGTCCAACCCCCATGCCAAGACAGGGCCATCTAAAGCAAGTTGCACAGGAACATGTCCAGGTAGGTTTTGAACGTCTCCAGAGAGGGAGACTCCACAACCTCCCTGGGCAGCCTGTTCCCGTGCTCTGCCACCCTCAATGTAAAGAAGTTCTTCCTTGTGCTGAGGTGAAACTTCTTGTGCTTTAGTTTTCAGACCCTGTGCTATGGCCACATGCTGTCACAGCAGGTACTGGGCTGCTTTTCTGCCCCCACCTCATGCCAAGCTCCGGCTCGTAGGGGCTCAGCTGTGAGCAGAGCTGGGTTATCCCTCCCTGCAGATGCGATCCTGGGGTCTGAGCCCCAGCAGTGACATGGGTGGGCCAAGGAGCCACAATCCCCATTGTGCCCACCACAGCAGGGCATTTTGTTATGAAAGTCCCTTTCCACTTCCTCCCAGCTTCACCACGCTGCTACTGCATCCCTCTGCTCTGCCACCACATCTCTCTGCTCTACCCACCAGGCTGCTCTGCCTGCAGCAACAAAGGGGCATGGCGCTTCCCCAGCATCCTCCAGCTACATGATTTGTGCTTCAAAGGAAAGGAAGGAAGTGCTCACCCTATACAGCTTGTGGCTTGCAAGAAATACTGCTCCTATACCCCTTCCAGCGAGGCCACCAAGTGCAGTCAGTGCATGCCTGTTTCACCTAAGCCACAGACATGGTCTGCTCTCAAACACTCACAGTCCCATGTGAACGGAAAGACATAAACTCCATGCACAGCTCCCCAGGGTCCACGTGCACCTCCACAAAACCCCAGTGGGCCACAGTACAAACACCTGCACTATTCCCTGCTCAACACGGACTCCAGGCTCCAGTGTTTCTCTCCAGACAACCCACTGCCCCCTGTGCTTGCCTTATTCCAGCTAATAGAATGGCTTTGAGTCCAATTAAAACAGTCAGACTGGCCAGCTGTCTGCAACACGTGCATTTTCTTCCCTACAAGCAGAACATCTCTGAGCTTTCTGGCAGGATATTGCCATAGCTGCTGCTTCCGTGCGGCCACAGGGACCCTGCCCCTCGCAGGCTGGCCCCGTCAGAATTTGGACAGGCCACCCCCTTTTCCTCTGGAAGCAGGGCTGGGTGAGGAGGAGGCTGACATGATGCTGGCTGTGCCCGCACTCCCATCTCAGGCTGGCAGGGGATGAGTGTGATGCTCTGAGCATCTCCACTGCCTTGAGCAGCGCAGCAGGCTACATCAGGGTGACTCTTCCCTGGGTACCTGACTGACCTTCATGCAGGCATCAGGCAAAGGCAGGTTAGACACCTTTAATGGTTGTCCCTGGTATCCACAGAGTGAACTTCTTTATAGAATAGATTGATTTATTGGCAGTTAAGCTGAAAAGCCTTCATAGAATTTTTTAAGATGATCTTTGTCTAGCCTGAGCTAAGCCTTCCCATTGTCCTCTTACCGCAGGGTGTAACTGCAGTTCAGACCCAATTAATTTGGACATTTTGCTTCCAGAAACATTTCCAATCCTGCTCTTTTTTTACGTTCTCTCTGCCAGGTTTTCTCAAGACTTCTCTAGCATAAACTTTGTTACCAGACTCATGAAATTCAGAATTTAAAAGTACTTTGCAGGGATTCTTTCTTTGGAATAATTCATCCAGAAAAGTAAACAATCCTTGCATGTGCTGACTTTGATAATAAAGGACTACAGATGAGACACGCTTTGAATTAGTACAAGACAGATTCAAGGCATTTGTTTTAAGAACACTTCACAAACCTGAGGGCCGTGCATTACAAGCCTGTGCTGAGGTTTCCCAGGGCTCTGGCTGCTGTGTTTTTAAATAATTCAAAATTGTGATTGGTTTTGGTGTTTGGTTTGGGTTTTCTTCAGTGCCATATTTTCCTATTTACATCCGCAGTGCATACTTCTTGCAGTTTCACTATCTAATTTTCACAGACTGCAGTAAATAAAAGCTACAACTGTGAAGGTTTAGGACTGAGGAAGATTCCTGAAGGACTGCCTGTCACAACAGAAATCCTTGACTTCAGCTTCAACGTGCTTCCTTCCCTCGAGAATTCAACCTTCTCTGGGCTGAAGTCTCTTCTCCGCTTGGACTTAACAAGGTATACCAGTTCCTATGCCAATATTTTTATTCCTGTTTCTAAAAAGATATGGTTCCCTGAAACTCAGAAAAAGT
This sequence comes from Psittacus erithacus, assembly GCA_009867235.2. Classification (NCBI taxonomy): domain Eukaryota; kingdom Metazoa; phylum Chordata; class Aves; order Psittaciformes; family Psittacidae; genus Psittacus; species Psittacus erithacus. The sequence continues at coordinate 7,598 of WYDI02014154.1, read as the reverse complement.
CAAGTTTGGTCCCTGGAAATGCCCAGCATTTCCTGTATTCCTGGAAATCAGGATTTTCGTTTTTATTAAGCTGGGTGCTAGAAACCCCTTCTCACCCTGACTTCCATAAATGCCTCTTCACATCCATCATTTCAGGGCAGATTTTTCGTCTCACAGGGACCCTGTATTTAAATGTGAGCTTACAAGTACTAGGCAAGCGGTACTGGGAAAGAAAGAAACTTTTATCTTGGTGAAGGCAGCTGCCCATGAGTTTTTACAGCTATGAAGTGCAGTTTGGGCTATCACATATATTGGGACAGCTTTGCAAGAGAGGCCACTGATGCTGGTTTCTGTTGTTTTCTCAAGGTGTCAGATAAACTGGGTGTATGATGGTGCCTTTCACAGCAACAGGCAGCTGAAGACACTCGTGCTGACGGGAAACCTGCTCATGTTTCTGTCTGACACAGCTTTTGTTGGCCCACAGTCCCTAAAGCAGCTTGTTTTAACACAGACAGGAATAACCAGTATGTCCTTTATTCCAATGACAAATCTGGACAGCTTGGATACACTCATCTTGGGCAATAACCACATCTCCTTGCTGCAGCTTCCTCTCAACTTCCCTACTCAAAACCTCAAATACGTTGACTTCCAAATGAACAACATAAAAACAATCACAGCAGCAGATGTCTCTCTTCTGCAGAAGACCAGCAATATAACTCTCATCTTCAAAGGCAATGACATTACATACATTGAACCTGGAGCTTTCCAGTCCCATTTCTACAGTTTGGACTTTGGGGGCTGTGCTGACATCCCTGGAATCCTGGTGGGGCTACAGAACTCCACAGTCCAGACCCTTTGGCTGGGAACATTTCACGGTATGGGGAAGGAGCCCTTCATAACCCCAGATGTTTTACAAGGCCTCTGTAATATCTCTGTCAAGGATCTCTATCTGCAGCTACGGCACTTCAGGAACCTGAACGCCAACATGTTTCATTGCTTGACCAGGCTCCGCAAGCTGGATCTAACTCAAACCCACATCAATGCGTTGCCCACTGGCATCAGCAGCATGAGCTCGCTAGAAGAGTTAGTTCTGAACGCAAACTCCTTTGAGCACCTCTGCAACATCAGCTCTGCCTCCTTCCCCTCCCTCATCCACCTCCACATCAAGGGGAACTCGGAGCTCCTGCAGCTTGGCTCTGGCTGTTTGGAGAAACTGGCAAAGCTTCAGCATCTCGATTTAAGTAAAAGTTATATCAAAAGCTTTGACTGCTGTAAGGAAGCACTGAGCGGTTTGAGCAGTCTTCGGCAACTGAATCTGAGCCACAACATCAAGCTGCACCTCCACGATGTGCTCATGAAAGACAGTGCTAGCCTGGAGCTGCTGGACCTTGCTTTCACTCCTCTTCATATCAACACTTCCCAGGGCCCTTTCCGAAATTTGCATCTCTTGCAAGTGCTGAATCTTTCCTCCTCCCACATTAATACTAGCATTCAGCATCTCTTTCAAGGCCTGGAAAGCCTCATATTCTTGGACCTTAGTCAAAATAACTTTGAGTTGGGGATCATGCAAAATGACAAACTGTTCCAAGAGCTACCCAATTTAGAGATGCTAATTTTATCATCCTGTGAACTGACAGCCATAGGTAACCAAGCATTTCACAGCCTCAAGAAGTTACGGCATGTTGATCTGAGCCACAATAAACTTGCTGCATTCAGCACAGATGCATTTTCAAGCCTCAAGAACATCTATCTCAATTTTGCACACAACAGGATCCACATCATACCACGTGACAAGCTAGCACCCTTAGCTGGCCACTGCATAATCAATTTAAGTTACAACCCTCTGAACTGTACCTGCTCCAATATTGATTTAATCACCTGGTACAAGCAGAATCTGGATAAAATTGAAGACCCTGAAGAAACGAGATGCTCTGAACCCAAATGGCAGTCTGGGGCTCAGCTGGCCACTGTCTTGCTTTCCTGTGGGATCACCACAGGAGGAATCATCGCAGTTGTCCTCGCTATTTTATTCTGTGCTGTCATCTTCCTTTGGGGTGCTTGCTATTTCAAGAAAAATTACCAGAAAATATAAGTGTATGATGGAGACACAGAAAAGATCTACAGCAACCGTATGAAGATGAAAGACAACTTACTGGTTTTGTGACATGTATTTTCTTAACTTTTGTAATATACTGTCCATTTGTATTATAAATTTTAGAAAAATAATGAAAGAATTATTGAGAGCTGGAAAAATAAACTATGACCTCAGCCTTGAACATGAGTAACTTGTCTAACTGGGAAATCCCAGTTCAACTCAATGTTAGCCCTGGTGCCCCAGCTACTACGATTAATGCATTTGTAAAGGGAAGATCCAATGACCAAAAAAAGAAAACCAAACTCCCACCAACACTCCCACAGAAAAACCCAAACCTAAACCAACCAAACCCCCACCTCTCTATCAAATGCCCTTGAAAATCAGTGCTGTTTAAGAGGTGGGTCTTAAAAGGAAAAACATCTTTCTGTGAAGAACAGGCACAACATTCATAGTCACTTAAGATCCACTCCTGCAAGGCTGGTAGAGCCTGTATCATTATGAGGGAAAAACGGGCAGCCCTTCACAAAGGTACTCAGATTAGGGAGCCTGTATCATTGCTCTGGTTTTGTTAAAGTATTTTTGATCCTTAGCTCCCAGCCATTAAACCTCTGCCCATCTGTCACCCGGGACAGGCCCTGCTCCTGTAAGATTTCCTGGATTCCATAGTAAGCAGGGGCTAGTGGCGATTTAATCTCTAACAGTAAAATTTGTAGATTTGGTCAAGAATCCATTGGTGTTTGGCACTGTGCTTTGCTTGCACAGGGGAAAAAAACAACCCCAGCAGCTATGAGGCTTTCCTGTACCAGCCTGAACTGTTTCCTTTGGAAGCAGTCCAGGACAGAAAACTAGAGACTGCAAAGGGCAGTGGTGCAGTGGGAGCAGCAACCTCATCCCACCGGTGCTCCTGGTGCTGACAGCTATCCCATGTTGCATGCATCCCTGGAGAGGAGCTGAAGTCTTTTTGGTCCAATGGGATATGCAACAGCTAGACAGAAAAAAAAGACAGACTTATTATTTACATTTACTGAACAATCAGATCCCTTTTTCTGACATTATATGTGAATAAACCCAATGGCAAGACAGAATATGTGCATTTGACCAAGGGTGTGCCTGCTCATCTGCCTTGTGTCTCCATAGTCTGATTTATGGCACTAGTGCTTTAATAACAGGCTAACCCTCATGTATGGACACAACCTTCTCAGAGAGTATGACCCTTCTGTCTCTATGGCAAAGGATGCACCATTTGGAGACTTGCCCTGCCATGGCAAGGCTCCCCAGTGTGTCACCAGGATGTGGGAGGTGCGCCCTATCTCAACACTTCCCATGCAGGACTCCACATTCAGCTTCAGCTCCTGCCCCAAAGGCATTTCCTCAACATTTTCCTCCCTAACATGCTGATAAGGTAAGATTTCAAAGATCCCTGATGGACTAGAAAGCTTTTGCTCATTTCTGAAGACACTGCTGCCAAAATCCCTGCTTGGTCTTCTCAAGGAAGAAATACCTCTCTTACTTGAAAAGCTGCTATTACTGTCTGATAGCAGATCAGACTAACACAACAAGATTCTTGCAGCTTTCAGATGCTTTCGCATCTCGTATGTTGCCTGCCTTACCCCACAGCTTCTCCTCCTCCTGCCTTCGTAGCCATATACTGCCCAAGAACACGCAGTGGGAGATGTCTGTTTCTTCTCCAGTTGCCTATAAGCACTCCTGGATTAGGGGTACCGAGACGCTGTCTCTCCTCACAACTCTCCAGTTGCTGATCCCTGTATTCCCTGTTTCTGCAGCCACTGACACGCTCTGCACATAAACCTCCTCCTGAGCCCATCCGCAGGCCCTGTGCTCCCACTGCCCAGCCACAGAACACCAAAGCTGTGAGGGCTGCCTGTGCAGGATGTGCCCTTCAGCAAGGACTGCTCTAAAGGAGAGAACGTCACCCAGCAAACCGCACTGTCTGACTCCAATATCCACTGCCTGATAGTTGAGTGGGAAAGAGCTGAGATAAGACTCTTCCATCCATTACCACAAGGATTGGTGTGAGGAATTGCTGTCCATTATCCCAAGAATTGCTGCAGACACCTGCGTGTGCGCAGACACGTGGAGTTGAAGGACTGGCTGCAAGGCCAGCAATACTGGTCCACAAGGAACATGTAGTATATGACATTAAGAACAGAGGTACTCCCCCTAACCCATTATAAAAAGGGGAAAAGGTAATCACGAAAAGAGTCATTGCCATGAGGATGACTCCAGGAGGAAACCTCCGTGAGGACAGTCTCCACGAATGACTACTACGTACCCTGAGGGATGCTCTCCACGAGGCATCACCATGAGGGCAACTCCATCAGGACAACTCCAGGGGTACTTTCAAGGAGGCAACTTCAGAAGGACACCTCCATGAGGACAACCCCCTCCAATGACTACTATGGACTCCTGGGGGCACATTGCTCCGATATTGATTACGAACCTGGAAGAACTCCCGCCACTGACAACGACAACAATGGATCCCCGGGACACCGCTGGATCCACAGTGGTGTCTCTCTCTCTGCCTCTGCACCCCAAATACTTGCTTCATTTCTATCCTTTTTCCAATCTGTCCTATCCCTATCCCCTTTATTACAATCATTTCCCTTTTTTATAGTAGTTGTCTTTTCATAACAAATCAGCGGATCGATTACATTACTTGACTTCATTTGCAACTCAATTTCACTCTTGGGATCATGAACGAAACAGGGTCTGGCACGAGGGTTTTTTCCAGTCAGATCCTGACACCAGATTGTGCACCATCCAAGAGAGACCTGCTTATTCCATTGTTTCTTTCTTAAATTTGCAGGTTCAGAAACATGATAGACAAATACTGAAGTTAATAAAAGGAAGCATGGTGCGGTTCATAGCCTGGGACAGGCACAAAGTATTACTGCAAGTATCAGGCAGCAACTGCAGGAGATCCACAAATATCAGCAACTTGGGGGGAAAACTGCACATTCAGGTGATGCTTTCTGATACACCTCTCCATTTGGAGAGAAGAAACCAGGATTTAACCACCACCAGTTTCTGAAACGGTGCCCAGTGTCATGGTGTGAACTCATGTAGACTTCAGTCTGTTAAAACTCAAAAGATGGCTGAAAAGGTGGAATGGTGAATGTGTTCCTATGCAATATTTATTTACACACAGGGTATTAAGTAGACTTCCCTGTGACCCTTGTTTCCTTCTACACAACTTAATTTTGAGGACCATTTCTTCATCTTATTTCTCTTCAATTTCCTTTGCAGTGTCATTTCTGCTTTCTTATTTGCCTACAAAATGTCATTCCTAGGACACCGTGCAAAAACTGCTGAACAGCATAAACTGTATGCTTCGGGATACACAAATCCTGAATACAGGTATTGATTATTCTGAATAAAAAATTATATATGGCTATAATACACCAAACCATCCAGATTATATCTTAAAACTTTCTGAAGTCTAAAGATTTAGTCTTCTGGGATTACATGGTGAGCATGGAAAGAGACAGTAGATCTTTTACTCTTTATAGAATTTGTTTACCCCATCAAGCTCTGGTCTGATGCAGTCCTTGGATTCTAGTCAAGATTTTTGTCTCTGACTTTTTCAGATACAGCTGGGGAGTCAGCACATAAAGAGAACAAGGGAATCGCCTGAAGTGGTGACTTGAACTCATCACCATGCTGGCTCCTGGATTGCAGATGTCATTGAAGTCACTGTACAACATGAAACTGCCAAGGACAATTTGTTACCTGTACTTACACACAGAAGAAACTTGAGCAGATCTTGGCTAACGAGTCACATGTCAGACAGCATTTATCTTTATTTCAGTTGGAGAAACCAAGACTCAAAGCCAAGTTCTTTCTTCCACAACCGAGCTTAAACAAGATACTATCAGTAAGAGGCAATCTGATTTTTTTAAAGAGGATTTTGCTCATGACAGGATGGTTGAAGAGGCCAATTTCTAAATCTGTTGACTTAAAAAAAAAAAATCCTGATGTTGATGATGCACCTTTTAAGAACTTTCTTATTCCCTGGTCTTGCCTGTACCTGGAAAAATAGCAGGCAAGATCCCTTCCCAACCACTCACTCATACCACACCTCCTCATCTGGTAAATACTACAGAAATTCTCCCCCAGCAGCAGATGACATCCTTCTCCAGCAGATCTCTCAGACATCCTCTTGCCCCTGTATTTAATTCACACCTACATTTTGAAGGGCTTACTGTGTACTAGAATTTACCTAAGTTAAGTCTTCTTACTCTACAGCCCTCTCCACTCTTCCTGATGCTCTCAACTCTGCAGCTTGAACTACAACCCCTAGCATCGCTTCCTACCCTCAGGTCATTCAAACCCATCCTTGGCCAATGTCTGGGAGTTTCAGCTGGTCAGTGCTAATCAAAATACAAGACTACAGATACAATCAGCAGAAAAAAAAATAAAATCCCAAGCCATGAACTGGAGCATATGTCCATATACCCTCCAGCATCTTCATGTCCTATGATTTATTCTGTCTGAGCTACCATCTAAAATCCAAGCTTGACATCCTTGCTAAGTCTTGCAAACTACATAAGAGGAAAATACGGAGTCTAAGGGAGCATGGCACACTGGGAGTTCAGTGCTGAAAAAGGGTGCTCACGTTTCCCATTCCAGGCGAGGTGCCATCCCTTCTTACAACAGTACCTGTGAGGATGACAGGCCATGCCAGACAGTACCAGTAACCTTTCTCTCCTGATTTCTTCCTCAACACAAACCCCTTACACCACCCCTTTCCTCTGGCCACAAACACCATGGAGACTCATTCAGGGCACACAGGTTTCTATGCCTTCCTGGACAAAGGTGTTTGCTGCTGTCCACAGCCAGGGATGAAACAGCAAGCCAGTCCTTAACTCTGGTCATTTCACATCCTCTGGGCTGCCTTCCCCCCTGCTGCTCTCCTCTCCTAGACTCATCATACCCCCTTGCAGTGCACTGGTTTTGCAGACTGCCTTCTGCTGGGTTGCAGCAAGTTGGAAAGTTTGAGGGTGACCTGCAGCTTTCCCTCACCTACTGCTTTCAAATAGAGAGCAAAGCAGCAAAAGTGATGCTGTAACAGTACTGCACAAGTTTTGTACAGAGGAAAACACAGAGAAAACAATGCAATAGCAAAATGTGAACAAAACTAAATCCCTGCCAGGCAGCTATGCAGAGCTACCAGCAACGAAATAGTGAAGATGTATGTATTTTAATAGACGCTGCTCCTATTGTAATGGAGGATACACATTATGGAAGTAAGACTTAAATGTCACATTAGAGCCTGCCGACATTGTTAACTTACTGTTCAGGGTATGCTGTCCAGAATAGCCATGTGCCTACCTATCAACAGCACATTAGCAGTTTCAGCCACTGAGCCAAGATACTCAGCTACGCAGCCCTCCTCTGTCTCCAGACTGAACTGCATTTCCTCATGCAAAATCATAGAATAGTTAGGGTTGGAAAGGACCTTAAGATCATCTAGTTCCAACCCCCCTGCCATGGGCAGGGACAC
>WYDI02014152.1:0-15236 GCA_009867235.2 Psittacus erithacus | reverse complement strand
GGTGCCATGGTTTAGTGTGAGGTGTCCCTGTCCATGGCAAGGGGGTTGGAACTGGATGATCATAAGGTCCTTTCCAACCCTAACTATTCTATGATTCTAATATGGACATGAAAATGATGTAATCCCACTGCTGTGTAACTTCTGCAGTCAGTTGTTCCAGACTGAGTGATATAATACCAAAATAACAATAGCTGCTATGCAAATGAATTCAGGAAATGCACATAAAAAATATCATCCTTAAACTTATGAGATAAAGTGCAAAAGAACCAGTGTTATGCTGCCTGCACCAGATAATACGGACAACTCGTACCAAAAGCATTTCCAAATCTGCACCTTTGTAACTCCAAGCACAATTTTAGTTTTCCACTAAAAATCAGTTTTACAACATAACCATCTTTAGGGAACATTTCTCAGTATTGAAGGGATGGTTGCTATCTAGATTTCACAAAGATGGGATGCATCAAATAAATTGTCTTCATCCATTTAAGATTACTTCCAAAAAATGAAGGAGTTTTGGCCAAATTCCATTTTAAATTACATTTTTTCCCCCTCAGAGAACATGTACTTTGAACATTGGTCCTTAATATAAAATGCTAAAAAAATCTTCATTTGATAATTTTTTTCAGTGATTAGGAATTACTTTCTTTCAGAATTACTACTTAGATTGAACACAAAATAATTCTAACTTACATAGTTCTTAAGTAAGCTAAGATATATAATGAATCAAAAATCCTAGAAATGAGTAACAGTAATATTAGTGAAAGAAATTCTTACCAATCATGCTGTCTAATGAGAGGTCTGGAAGTTTATTTTGGAATGCTCCTACAGGAATCCCACAGAACGAGACTGGGGAATACAAAGGTGATGGACTTGAACTGCTGTAAAAGAAATGAAAACATGTTCCTAATACAAACTGGATCACCGGTTGACTTAGTTCCTCAATTTTGGTTTAATCCCAGGCTGTTCTTTCAGTATGTCTACCACTTTTTACTTGCAGAATATTCTGAGATTATTCCCACCACCAACTTCCATGAACAACACTACCAGGGCATAATGCACAGAAAAGTGTATAAAATTCAAAACCACTTTCATCTTCCTTACAGCGATATTTTTAAGGAACAGAAAAACAGACAGATGTATCACTTCTGAAGCATTGAATGGAGGCTTTAAAATACATTGTGTATTAATATGTAGAGCTATGTCAGTGAATACAGCTAAGCACAGACCATAAAATATTCTGGCACTTAAGAACAAATTCTCAAACTTGGGGAATGTTTTTTGTTATCCTAGATAAACTTCTTACATAAGTTCCAAATGACAAAACCCATAAATAAAGCAAAGCCTTTTACCTAAGCATATGAAACACAATTGCTTCTGCATATACAAAGCTACAGCAGAAACATCAGTACCTACGTTTAGTCTTGTGTCTATGCACCAGGGTTTTGTGTTATTTTTTCCCCAATGACTGTCACTAGGTCCCAGTGTGATCTCCATCTAGAAGGGGCTCAAAGCGCCCTTTGCAGCCTTAGCAATCATAGACCTGTCATCAGCTCAGCAGGATATGTCACATGCAAAGACCAAAGACTACTGACTGCACGCAGCTGTACGTAAAAAGGCAGTTTAAGGCACATACAAAGCCTTTAAAAATCTCACTTAAACAGACTCCGAGTTCAAATTTTAATTAAGACCACCAAATCCAGCAGGATAAAGAGCTAATTGGAGGAAGACGTCTTCAAAATCCATTAAAGACTGTGCCAATCAGAACATGCTTTACTTTTCGGTACAGTGCAACCATATCCAGGATCCTCTAGGCTCAGTGGTTCTTCTATTATTATTATTAGCACATTTTTCCTGGTTATATAATTATGACAAAGATCAATGTTTTAGAAATGAGTCTATGAATACAAGAAGTAAAATCCAGCAACATATGGATCCTGAACAGCTCTCTTGGATATGCATCACATAGAATCCATCTGACAGCATTTCTGAGAACACCAAGAATAAAAACATTAAAACACTTATGAGCAACAAAGGAATCTATGTTGGAAATCTGGTACTACTGACATTTAAAAGTACACTAAGAATTCTGTATTTCTTTTATGGCAATAAGTTGTTTTATTCTACAGTAAAGATTTATTGCAGCAAAATGACCTGAATACACTGGAAGTTCAAAAGAACCACAGTACTTCATACAGAAGTTTTTGAGACTGCTCAAAATCTAAAATTCTAAAGGCTTTGTTTATAAAAATATTGCTTGTACCATCATATTCCAGCCACCTGTTTTGTGGCCTCATGTTGCTCTGTGCCAAATTCACACAAATCTAGCAGAACACCTTTCCCTTACTAAAAATGTAGTCCTTCCCACGCCCATTTTGAAGTCCTTTCGCGTGACTGGAAAGTGAGGGATCCATTCCTGAGGAAAATTATATAGCATGAAGAAAGTCAAATGCTTCCCCAAAATAATGTGGATATTCATTCTGTCTTTCATTTCCCTTACTCCAACCACTTAGCATGGAATTATTTTCTAAAGAAAGAAAAGTAAATACAGTTCCTTCACTACCCCAAAGCAAGGGATCTAACCTATGCAGATGATGCATTTTCTTCCTTTTCCTTTCATTTATGTGCATGTTGCTACACAAGGAAATCACCTGCTTTTAGATTTTAGATAATACTGCACACCACTTGCAAATGTAACAGATGGAAGGTTTGATAAGAAAAATAAATCTCATTACCTGTTACGCGCATTTCTGCCAGCAATACTGGATTTTAATTCCCAGATCATTACCCTGCCATCACTGACTATGAGAGCTGCAGAATTCTCATTCACTGGGCAACACACCATACTGAAGGGTCGAACTGTTTTTGTTACCCTGATTGCATCACACTGACTTCTTAAATCATAAATCAGCTCCTGAACTGGGTCTGGATCTGTAACATCAATGTCCCACAGAGGACAAACAATTAGATTGGAAAACATAGGATCAATCAACAGAGGTAAATGTGCAGCATGACTGAGCTATTGGTTGAAATCCACATGCTCCCTGTGCAACAGTTAGGAAAACCAATCAAAAACTACATGCTGTTCACCTTGCTGTACACAACACAGCTCTGAGAAGTTCTCCAAAATGTAACTTTATAATTAAAATACCTTATTCCACAAAAATCTTGTAAAAATTACTGTTTCATATCTGGGTAAAAAGCACATCTGCCCTCCACAATCCAAAGGAAAGTACATAATTTGATTTACTGGTAAACCTGGAAGTAAGTAATGTAGCTCACTAGAAATTGCCAAACAGCCAAAAACCAAAACAAACCAAACAAAATTAAATTTACATTTACAGAAATATACTTTCCTTTCTTTTCTCCAGTCTCCTCCATTATAGTTAAAAGGTCACACTTAGTAAGATTTCATAAAAGAGACAAAGGTTTAACAACTTGATCTAAGTATAAGCTTACGTCTCAGTTCTATAATCAATTCTTCCAACTGAGGAAATGACTTCTAAAGCCTTGTTCTTGCCTGAAAAATGCTTTTTCTTAAAGAGAAAATGAATATACTAACCATCTTTTATGCAAAACATTCTTGTATATGTGACTGTTATGCCACTTCATAAATAAAATATTTATTTTCAGGATATCAGTATTGCATATTGCACACTAAATGTCAGAAAAGTCAAGAACAACACTAGAAGGGCTGTAATTCACTATTCTGTATGAGGCATGATGGCAAACACTGGTGTTAAAGTATTAAACAGGATGCCTCAAAGTTCATTTCTGGACATTTTTGACACAAAAGTTACCTGGCTCTTCATTTGGAGTTCCAGTTATACTGCAATTAGATCTGCGAACTCTTAAAGTTATACAACCATTTTCATGTAGGCAAAACAACCCATCACGCTGAAAACAAGGAATTACCTAGGTAAAGAGACAGTACATTATATCACAGTATCTATGTTTTATCCTTTGCGAAGTACACCTCCAAATGAACATACAATTCTTGATGTATCAGGAAGTCACTAAAAATGTTACCATTAAAGCAACACTTCAAGGAATTTCTTTAGCTACAGTACTTGTGACTAAGAAAGTCGATTAACTTGAGAAATTTATTGAAAGTTTTGTTTTAATTGCTTGCTGGTTTGGGTTTTTGTTTTCTTAAAACAATGATGTACTCATATATACTCTTTTTAGCTATCACTTTTTAGTATCAGAATTCATGATTCCAAAAGAATAGAAATGCTTCAATAAGACCTCAGACTAGACCTAACTAATTAAGCAAAGGCAGATGATCAGAGAACTAGTATTTGCGTGTAAGAAGCTTAATCACCAAAGAATGAAATGTCCTTTTTCCACAGCACTATTTCCACACTGGTAACTTTTAACACCACAAAATGAAGTGGGTTTGCTGCAGACATCAGAAAACTAAACAGTTCCGAGAACATTTTTTCCCCATCAGCTAACTTCTAGAACTAAATAAATCACAAACCTACATATGCTCTTAATAAACTCTTACAACGGTAGAAACCAACCAAATTTTCATTACCTGTAAGAAAGGCACTCCTGTTCTTTCGATTGCAATCACACCCACTGTCTGATTCACTTCCAAGTCAAGAATCAGAATTTCTCTGGGATACAATAACAGCATGTAGTTTCTTTTGGAAGGCAGATATGACAACTGAAGACAGTCATTAAGTGTTACAGATTCAGCACTGTAAAACATCAGATATAAACTTTAATTAAGTCGTGTCAACAAATACTTCACGCTCAAAATCAAACTAATGACATACATTTTCTTGCAGCTACATTTTTTGGAGTATTCCATTTTGATCAGTAGGCAACTGCATATTTGTGTGCAGCTGCTACAGCAGTGCAAAGCATCACTGACCTTTAAAAGACAAGACACTGTCAACAGACTTTTGTCTAAATAAGATTATAGAGTAATTTTTAAAATAGTATGCGATTCAAATGGAACAGTCTCAAACTCCTGCACATCTCAGAGAGCAATTCAATTATTAACAGTGCCAGCTGCCATGACATTTACTGATATTCATGGGAAATTACCCTTAAACGTACGGCATACTTCAACTTCTATATTATTATGCATACTAGAATCATAGAATCCCAGGTTGGAAGCGATCACAGGGATCATCTGGCCCAACCTTCTAGCAAAGCATGACCTAGACTAAATGTCTCAGACAAATCTAAACAGTACGCAACACTGGGGAGTCCACCACTTCCCTGGGGAGATTATCCCAATGGCTGGTTGTTCTCATTGTGAAAAATTCTCCTCTTGTGTTCAGTGGGAATCTCCCAGGAGTAATTTGTGCCCATTATGCCTCTTTTCCATGAGATTCATTGTAAAAAGAGTCTCCATCTTTGTAGCCACCCTTTAAATGCTGGAACAGTATTTACTGTATATGTGCAGTATTTAAAAGTATTCCTTTATTCTGAAATGAACTGAATATCCTATTAAAAATATCAGTCTTCAAAACTCAGAGGAAGCAGCAAAAGAGCAGGAAAGTTCATCATTTTGTTGAATGTTAACAGAAGACTGGCTGCAAGGTTCATTAGGTACATGCAACCAGTGAGCTGTACTTAAGCCACACTGAAGAAAATCACATACTGCGCTCAGTTTTAAAAGCCTCTGAACTCATTTAATGTATCATCCCTTTTGAGAGGTTGTGTTTGGTTTTAATCTCCTCTTCCACCACAGACTAAGCCTGCCTTACACGCTTCTTGCATCTCAGTCCTTGCTTCAGGAGTCTGAATCCCCTCTTGTCTCCAATCACTTTCCTGACAATCTCCTGCTTCTCTTTCCTCAAAGTTTCTCTAAACTCATATAAATCACTGCTGCTACAATTTTTCTTCCCTTTTTCCCCATTCTAGTCTTTTCAGGTGCTCTGGATAGAAAAGAAGGGAAAAAAAGAGAAGACTATTATACCTTTGGCAATATTTGTACACAACTTAAACTGCAATCAGACGAATGCAGAAACAGTATCTCTGTTGATTTCCTGTTATTACAAAGCGTACATGGGGCTGCAGCAGCATACGTACTGCCTCAGTATTTGCAAATCAGGTGTTCTGTCTGATGCAGCACAAATCAGCCATTATGGAACACAGTATGACAAGATCATGCCTATTAACTCTATATAAAAATCACAATTTCTTAAATAATTACCACAGGAGGCATCCTCAGCTTCTCCCAAGTTTGCAATTTAAATACTTTATTAAAGCAGAGTGTAAATTTTGTTGTCAAGTGCTAACTGATAAATAGAGTCCAGGTTAGTTTGTTCTCACATTTGCTTGAGGTTAGAGAAATACTTTTATTATTCAAATATAAAATACAAAAGGAAAAAAAAGTTACACCACACAGGAGTGGCCTAGAGAAGTTCTAACAAGAAAATAAACCAACCTAAAACACCTCAAAATGGTTTTAAAAGAAAATACATAAATAAGTATGTATAAATTCTATTTTATTCATACGCTATTGCCTCCTACTGCAGTACCACATACAACATCAGAATGACGACTTTCCCCAGATATCAGTATTTACATAATTTTTACTCTGTTACTACACCCCTTTGCATTCCACAACTGAAATAAATTATATGAACCCATTTTCATCCTTTTTCCCCCCTAAGAAAGATCTTTCTGAATTTACGCTGCATGAAAATGTGCTAGCGAAGAGAGAACATTGTTATTAACTTATATAAAACATGCTGGGATGATATGGCTGGGTTTACAAACAGAACTCGATGAATGGCTGTCAATGCTGCATTCTTAAATAATTCCTCATCTAGGATATCCATCTATCAGCCTAGCCCAAAAAAATTTCTCTATTTTTAAACTACCTACCTTACAGGCTTTAACTTAGTAAGATCTATAAAATACATAGGAGTAGAATACATTACCTGAGAAGAAATACTTGTAACCTACCTTGGTTTTTCATTACTGATTAAGATTTTTACTTTATCAAGGGCCTTTTTGGCCCCTGTAGCAGCAGCCAGCTTGTTGTGAGAAGGACTGGAATGGGGACTAGAGATGTAAACTTTCTTCCCTGAACTGGCAGGAGCTTTGGAAGGCGAGAAGTCAGAGATGAAGACTATTCCTTCACTGGTGAGCACTGTACCGAGAAAAACAATTTTCAATATAGCAAAATGCAATCTCCAATTTGACTGTGGGTTTCCATTTTAATGGGGAGAAATGCTAATAGCTTTAATAATACTGTATTAGGTAGAAAACTCAGAATTCTAGACAACCGGCACTTTCTACTTGAAAAGAGCAGCAAATGGTCCATGACAATTAATATTCATAAATCTCAACTTTTCAATATTAAGTCTATAGTAAAAAAATACTGTGGGTCTTACTAGCAGAAACCACTTGGTTGTTAAGAACAATTATTCTCTCTCACCAACTATTTTTCTTTAAGCTTCACAACGCAAACAGAAGGGCAAGGCTGCCCATGTTAGCTCTGTCATCATTTTGTGTTCTCAAGCAGAGCTTGGCTCAAAGAATCATTAACTCACATTATTTATGCTACGGCATAAAGATTCAGCTAAGTTGTAAAGATGCAGCCGCATGTTTATGGAAGGTTGAGTGGTATGGCAGATAAAAACCAATACAACTACAAATCCTGGAAACTGCACTGTTTCATTACAGATCAGGAGTGTGGAAGCTAAATTAAAGAATAAAACAGACTCTCTTATTTCTCTTAGTTTCTTTCTGCTAAATTGCAGATAAATCTGTACTACATCTCCCCGGACATCTGAACTGCTTCTGAAACTGATGCTCACACTGTATTCCTTAAAAAAAAAGAAAGCCCTTTTTGTTGAAAGTAACATTTATTCTTGGCCTACTCAGCATCCATTCTTTTATAGTTTTTTATGACAGTATAATGGGGTTGTCTGTATCCAGCTTCCTCCAGCTCCCTGTCTACATCCTTTATACCTTCTTTCCTATAGTCTCAAACATTTTTCAGACTCTAACTTCTCTACTGATGCCTACTTGTCCCCTCCCCTCAGAAAATGGCATCTTGTTTTAGATTCCACACTGGCCAAAACCTCCCACCTTTGCTTTGACACTTCTTGGCATTTATGACTTTATCCTCTCCGATCTGTTATTTTTAATCTCAATCTTGACATTTTAGCTTAACATTTTTCCTGGTCACGCATATTCAGGTCACACTACTTTATACATACAAACTTACAAGCCAAGTGTGATGGATCAAAGGGGTCAAATGAAAAAGACAGGATATTTTCAGCATAACTTTTCTTCCAAAGTTTGGTGCCTGTGTCTGCATTCCACAGTACAATATAGTTTGGTGGATGAACTGCAAGCAGTAAATCTCTGGATGCATCCTGATTCCACAACCACTGCATGTCTGCCAAAAGACAGAAGGAACAACAGTGAAATCAATTTCCAATAAAAGTTCTATTTTAAAACTACTCTTCTTCTATCATACCTTGTTGTTGAAGAAATTAACACTGATTTATTAGTAACAAGACGCTTCTATTTCACAGTTGTAAAAAATAAGTTCCTCTTATGGCCTGATTTTATGTTTTTAACAAGCAGCAATAAACAGGGTTACACATGTACACAACCCACATCCTATTTAAAGAAGTCAGATTTTTTTGGGCAGTGAATTTCTATATGAAACAACACACCACACTGCACACACATACAGTGGAACCACTGAAGAGTCAAAATTAAAACAACCACACACCATCTCAATTAATACTTGGGATGACACCATGAACCGTAACACCATCCCAATTAATACTTGGGATGGCATCAGTACTGGACCTGGAAACAAATGTCTTCTCCACTTCAGATACATTTAAAACAGAGAGTCTGAATTTCAAAAGTGAAATGCAACTTACGCATAATCAAGAATATGAGTACAGTTCTTAAATGCTGGGTTAGTCTGAAGAAGTATGGTTGCCAATCATCATGGATGGGCATCATTTAAACATTCAAGATAAGTGGACATAAAACACTGTTTTCTGTCAATAAGAACAGAGAGATGCCTAACTTGATTTGAAAGGAGCTGTATTAGAGCTACCTATATGCTCCATGGGGCACTGTTTTAGACAATCGATTGGGTCGGGCAGATAGTCCAGCTCCTATCACCCACTGCATGACATCACCAAGGCACGACTTGTTCATTTATATGAAGATGTCGCAAAAAAGTTCCTTCCTCAGCTGTTTTTCCATCAGTTCAGCATTTTCAGAGCACTGCTAAGTGCTCTTCACTGGCTTCCAGAGGAAAATAAGTAAGCCGGTGTCCTCATCAGTTACACTGCAAGTTAACAAAAGGTTAACTCTGTCTCAGCTGAGGGCAGTTTGTGTGAAATAAGGAAGAGTGCCTTACACTGATGCACCACTCTTATCAAAACATTCAGGCTCCAGCTGTTACCCTACTAAGCTCTTGCAAGTAACACAGAGAACCAGCAGATCACTGGTGCTCAGTCTCTATTTGAACCATTTTCTACAGACTCGTACAAAGCCAGAGGCCTCAGAAAAGGAAAAGCTGGTTTTGTTTGAGCTTATTGCTTAATCAAATTAGGGACTGAGGACAACAGGATTTTAATTCTGCTGCTTATTAACTTTTTTTCCTTCACCCAACAGACTGGAAAGACTTCATTGGGTCTGAAAACCTGGAGAAATCTGCAAATGTCACAGTTAAAACTCCACTGAACATTCAATGAATTGGTGTCAGGAGTAAATAAAATGCAACTTATAACACACATGAAAAGAAATCAACCTAATAAAATTAACTGCAGTCAACAGAGTAAATACTCAGTGTCCCACTATCAGACTTACAATATTGTATCTACCTTCACAGGATTTATTAAAACAGAATAATAACAAAAACCAAACAACCTGGTTTCGTAAGTGAGCTTTCATATACGAGAATTCAAAATGAAACACAGGCATAACACAAGCACCATCACAATTTTTTAAAACAGTCCAAATAAACTGTAAATTATCCTTAGAAACTCATTATGGTAGTTTTTTCTGGGGGGAGGAAGTGTTCTAAATTTCACTTCAGAAATAATTTGCAGACATATTGTTAGCATGGACAGCAACAGCAATAAACAGAAATGCAGAACATGCAGCACAGCACGTAGCTGTTGCTGTACTTCCAGAGTTATCGCACCCAGCTCATTCTGAATGAGCCAGTTCGATGCTGGATGCAGTCTACTGGCAGCACTAGCCCAGGTACTGGAAGCAAACCAGCCAGAGTAGCACAGCCACAAAGCTAACCAGGTTCCAGTGCTCCAGCCAGTTTCCTGGTCAGCTCTGCTCTAAGTCATTCCAGTAGACTAAAACGTGTCTACCACAAGTAAATAGAACCAAAACCCCAAGTTGTACAGTAGGAGAGTATTACTATCAACTACAAATTGCACCTATCTATTAAAGCAGTAGTAAAAATTATATTGACTGTTGATGCACCAAGGAATGAAGTCTAGGTATTTTGATTCCCTTTTCTGAGTTTTAACCACTACCTTCACTTTTTCATTGATGAGCTACAAGATGCTAACTAATGAAAGGGAGCATTAGATGGATGACACCTTATTAATAGACGTGCACAAAAGAAATCAAGGAACAAAGACAATTATTCCTTTCCAATATATTCCCTTAATCGTGTTAGACATGGCCAGTGGCTACATTTTCCGTCCTCTGTCCTTCATCATACCAATTAAAATAGTACTGACCTCTGTGCCAGGCTTCTAGATATTTCTACCTCTAGCACAAAAAATCATAAATCAAAAGCTTACATCATCATAAATGCATAGCTTTTTTGTTGGCTTGGTGCTTTTTGTGGGACTGTTTTGGGGTTTTGCTTTTGTTTTTTACTTTCCCCAGAGACTTGTGAAATTCCTGAATGAGATTATGGCTGTTTTTTCTGGTCATGGGATGAAGAATCTTGAAACATCCAGCTGCCCAGAATAGTTTGGGTAGAGTTTATTGGGTATTTTTCACTGCAGTGGGCTACCATTTAAGTTGACCCTTGAAACCTAATTCAAATTTGTCATACTCAGTTTGGGGACTGCAATACTAACTCCAATATTATGCAAAACCTACCTTATTTACAACTGTCTTCTGATCTAAAAGTTACACAGTATCTCATTCTTTCTCCATTTCACTTTTCACATCTTAATATTGCTATGCATAGAAAAGCCTCCCAGCTGCTATGAATCTGACAATTGCACACTCAAAAACACCTTCTTTCCCTAGTAATACTGAAAATGTATGTTATCATGCTAGTATATTTGTTCAGAAGTAGCTATATAATGACCTATCTAAAAACTTGTCAAAGAATATGTGCATAATCAAAACTCTTATCTTGCAGCAATGTAATACGATTAAAATACTGCATCACTACAGATGGCATTAACAACCAGGTGCAATGCAAACTGCACTACATCCCTAATTCAAAAGCAGAAAGATGTACCTGACACTGTAAATACGATTATTTCAATCAATAACATGGATAAAAATAGATTCTAACTTATTGTCAGGTCTTGGAAAATATTACTATAGTGAATTCAATCTCACAGCATCCTTCTGGGAGACTGTAAACCTTACATTTGCACATCAGTAAGCAAACACACAGGCGGCCAGGAATCCCAACAGTAAAATTCAAAGGCAGAAGTGAGCATAGTTTACAAAACCAGGTGATGGATTCATACCAGATGCTTCATAAAGTAACTTCTACACAAACATCATGCACCACCATTACCTTGAATTGGTTTTGCATGTTCTTGTATTTCACAACGAGCTGTTCCTGTTGCCACATCCCATACAATTATTTTTCCAGTAACATCAGCAGAAGCTAAACGTAAAGAATATGGAGAGCCAATATTGTGATGGTAATTTTCCTTAGCCCATTTAACCTAAAGATACAGACAAAAATTGGTCAAAGGAGGCAACTGTGTAACAAGACACCATACTTTATATTCTTCAGATGGATAAACAAATCATAAACTCAATCAAAAAACATAGGAATAGTTAACATTAATAGCATCTTTATGCCAATAAGAATACCATTAAGCTACCATCAGTTGTGCAAATTTAAGGTGTATCACAACTCTGTTGCATAACTGCAAGGCTGGATATTACATAAACCTATAATCCTTAGTTCTGATGTTATCTACAACAATCCATAAATATATGCTATGTATATAAAAGGTTTACTTTAATATATATAAGAAGGTAAATGGAAATATTTAAGGTTCTATGGGCATCCACAAATTTCCCCAAAATTACAAACCCACTGATTTCCAAACAAATTACAGTTGAAAATTTACCATCTAACTTTTATATGCATCCTAAACCATGCCATTTTCCTAATCTGCCAAATATATTACAGTATAGGGGAGGAAGGAAGGTTAGTCTTTCATCTGTTCATTGTCCCATGTCAAGCTATTGCTGATATTTGCTATCTTTTTGGTCCTTTTCGGCATGTTGCCACCTCTGATTACCACATACCACTTTCTGGTTTGGGATTTCAAGCTGCAGGGGGCTTGCAAGTTGGCAATACTTACAAAAAACTATGTGTCTTGAAATTTGAAACATTCTCTCTACCAGCCTCCCAAGATTATACAGAGATAACACTGACTTCTTCCTTATCTGTTCAATATGGATTTGCTTTGCTACCTGGTATAAGGCGAACTTCTCTCCCTAAGAGAAACTGAAGACACTGACAGAATAAAGAAACACTAATGCTAAACTAATAGGAATTTATTTACTACAAAAATGACACTGTAGTTAGCTAGCTGTGTGCTGTCACAGTACCTGACAGAGAAAGGGTGATGGCAAACACAAGGCTTTTTGCAGATATTGAAACCATCGCATTAAAAAAAAATGGAAATAGTTATCATTAGGCACCACTGACTTTGCAACATGAATTAGGTTTGCACGAGCATTCAGAGCACTGCGGCCACCTCTGTGCTATCCCTTCTCAGAGGTGTGACCAGGATGGATCTCAAATGCCTAGCTGAATAAGTTAAACAAACATTACGCATGCACAACAAGCAATGTTCAAACAGCTCCGGCTATAAACCCAAAGCATGCTTCTACCAGAATAACAAAAAATTCTCGGGAGACTGTCCTTTACCCGAAAATTTCAGCTTTGCAATTCCTGCTTCCCTGCTGTTCCAATAAAAACTACCCATGAGGCTACCTGCACGTAGCTACTAAAAAAAAGTAACTGTAGAACCTACAAAGCTATTTGCTCCCGAGTTAAATATATATTAGTTGGAAGCAATTTCCAAGTCTGGAAAACAGAATTTCCCGTGGGAGGAGCTGTCACCTGAAGTTCTGAATAACAAAAAGGAGATCTTCGCACAATCAGTCTCAAACAGAGCTCATGTGGCACACTTGCATTGTAAACCCTCCTTTCTCATTGCAGTAGCACTGCTTCAATGAAATCCCTGCACACAGCCTGATCCTTTGCTAAAAGAAATTACTTTCATGCTGTATTGGTCACTGCCTGCTGATCCTGACTTCAAAATACTGCAGCACTGGACATTAAAAAAGTTATCTCTGGTTCCTGTTTAATTTTCACACCTAATTTATGAAGCCCTATTATCCCTATCAAGCACCCCTATCAATCCTCTCATTTCTTGTTCTAGCTCAAAAAATTCCTCCTGTAATTAGATTTTCTTTTGTAGAAGCACTCTTTCAAATACTCTGAAAAGGTACAAAAAAAATCTGATACAATCTACTCCATAAAAAGTTATCAGTAACACCTTAAGAGCAGAGGGACATCTAATATGGAACAATTTTCAGTGAAACTATTAACTATTCCAGACACAGCTATGACAGTCAAAGGCCAGGAAGTATTTGAAGAAAAATACTTAAATGGGCTGCAGAAGGACTGTAAAACAATTGCTTTTTTATCACAAATAGTGATGTGTTTTGGTATTCTCAGAACTGAAGCATGGGGTTTTGGCAAGAAGATGTTGTGTAGCCTAATTTTGTAGGTGTGAATTTCTACTACAAAGAGTTTAATTCAGATACACAACAGACTTCTTAGAGATCCCCTTCAGCTTATTTATGCTTTTAGCATTTACAAACTCATTGGGAAAAAAAAGTTAGGAATTGAAGAAAATTTCTCAGAAATGTTAAGGGATCTGCAATTGTCATGGCCTCATAATGTCTTCTCACATAATGCCTATTTCTTAAAGTATCATAGAATTCATCTTCATTCTTTCTCATAAATTAGTCATTTTCTTACAGTCTATTTTTGGTAATAAAGAATCAGATAGTGGCTTTGCAAATCTATCTTATAAGTTATATGAAAATTATTTGGACTTTAGCATTTGGTTTCCTACTGAGATGATATTACTGCATAAAGCTAATGAATGTAACTGAAACACATTAAAATGCTATCACAACACGGATCAAAACCTAATTTTGCTACAACTTGTTATCTAAGCTAAGTGAAAATTTCAAAGCAGAATCATCATTACAGCTGCTACCTCCGTAATACTTACATTTTCTATTTCTTCTACACAATTACAGACACTGGAATTGATTTATTCACTTTAAAGAGCAGCTTGAAGACAACAGAGGGTAAGGGCATGCTTATCCAAACAAGTTGCTAAAAAGCAAGCAAAGGCATTGATTCAGAGTGATGCTGACTCTGTGGTTGCTGTCGTGTACACACCTTTGCTCTGAGATAAGAAAAGAAATAACCTCTTCTTACTGCGAGTCACACAAGTTGCCTAACATTTGTCATCAGAGACACTATTCCTGAGTGGCACAAGCTCTCAGTTGAAAACAATGTTCAGGCAAACCTGAGAGTCCTCAAACCTCCGAGAAAGATTTGGCCACATACAGAGATATGCTGGAAGAAAAGAGTTTTCTGTCTTTTGTGACATTTTAGTATCACTTTTAAACTTGTCACAGTATACCAGTCTCAAAAAACACCATAAAGTATCTATTTTGAAACCTAACCTGTTAAAAACTTCTACCTTCCTTTTTGTCAGTCAGTTTCAAAATTCTCTCTAATCGAGCAAAACTAATTCCTAAACTTTACAGCCATTTTTAAAAGCCACAATCTCATTATCTGTATGGCTCTTGGTCAAAATCATGAATGGATCTGAAGCAGTTTTGCTGTACCCAACATCTTCTTCCAGGAATTGAACACTAGGCGCCATGCTTGACCTCGTGCTCACCAACAGGGAAGGGCTGGTTGGAAATGTGACACTCCAGGGCAGCCTTGGTTGCAG